>VDFB02276069.1:127952-208585 GCA_007258455.2 Sequoia sempervirens | reverse complement strand
GTGACCAAACAAACTGTTCCAATGTGTCTGAATAGGTATGTTTATGCTAGGCATGGTCCTCTTTTGCATCCAAACACGCGGAATCACTCTAAGCTACGTTCAACCGGATTGATCCCTTAAGGGTCCAAAGTTCTTGAATGATGCAATGGCATGGCCAAGCAATTCTAACTCTTCACATGAGAGAAGAGAGATGTTGGAGAGTACATCAAGTTAGTGAGAAAAAAAGTGTAATTTGTTTTAGTTTGTAGTATTCCTTTGTTTCTCTACAGATGTGTGATAAATTCTTAGTTCAATGATGCAAAACAATTTTTGAAAAAAGAAAGTTGTGTCACAATCCGCTTTCAATCTAACAAGCAAAAATGAAAGCTCAACCTCTTGGAATGAAAATGCTTGTTTTCAAAAAAAATGAATAAGAATTAGGTAGTTAAGGTGTTTGAAGTGATTTAGACGTCACTTTTAGGGTTCCCTTGGGCGTGGGTCAAAGTAAAACTCTATAAAACATTAAAAAAATGTTCAAAAAAACACTTTTTGGATGCCTAGGCATGTGGGTTCTATCTTGGTTTGCCTGGGTTCTGTCTCAGTTCTGCCCGGGTTCTCTTGGTTTCTACCTAGGTGAACCAGACTAAAAAATGAAGGACCCTAGTTGAACCCATAGGGGAACCAAACTAGGACCCGCACCAGGAGTGAACCAAGACCAAAACCAGGGCTAAAATAGAAGAACCCGGTAACATAGATAATGTGTCAAGAAGTTGACTAGTTCATCTACTCTGAATATTATGTTTTGCAAGTTTTGTGAAGATTATGTATCCTTTGCTTAATTGAGTTGTTCCAATCAAAGGATTAAATATAAATATGGAATCTTTTTATGAATCATTTCATGGAATACCAATTGAAAAAGTGTTTTTTTCTTTTAGATAAAGTTGTTTAGCATCAATCAATTAATTTATTCAAGACAAACTATGAAGGACAACAATGATCAATGCTAGGGCTAACCAATTAATAAGTATAAATTTGAATAAGTCAAGCATGTACATGTGAATAAGGGAAGCACAAGTAGTCACAAACATGTAAGCCTTGAAGTATACACACAAATACATAGTATGCACAACTTAATACAAAGTATATGCACAAATACAAGATATACGCATGAAAACACGTAAGTCGCAAAGTATACATTGGAACACACGTAAGTCATAAAGTATACACGTAAGTCGTAAAGTATACACTTGAATACATGTAACTCATATCTATTGAACCATGAATCTATAGTGCAAATATGGACACCATCGATAAGAAAAGATTTGTATTAACTAAATAGCCATGTACGCATACATCAATATATGTCGATATAAGTGTAAAATATAGGTACAAAATAGCCATATAGGCTTACGAGAATGCCATATAGGCATACAATGTCAAATATATCCAATAAAAATTATGTACAAAACTGCCATGTAGGCATACAACAAAGGGCTTTGGAATCAAAAGTCATTTCTCTCCATGCTCTGGAAATAAATTCTTTCCCTTTGCTTGTCGATCTGATGGCGATAAGTCTATCACTCATTTGTGCTATGCTCAAGGAGTGCTCCTATTGCTCCTCCTAGTGTTTAGTTCCTGGTGAAGTTTTAATTGTTACAATAAGAAGTAAAGACATTAATATATAAATATTACATTATAAAAAATGATATATTTAACAAAATAATCACTTACCGCCATCTCATGATCACTATCCATGAGGGAAATATTCACATGCCCATGCTAAGGCATGCTCAAGCCCTGTATAAACCATCCAAATAGAAATTAAACTACAAATCAATAATGGTTTGATTTTTCACTAGAATTAACATCTATAACAACGAATGTAAATTGAAATTTAGTAATTTGCCTCATACCTCCCCTGTCAGAGCCATCGAGGATTGTATAGTAGATGAAACACCGATCTCCATTTCCCTAGTAACATTTGGAGGTGTTTCCACCTCCAACATCTGAAAATAAAACAACAAATTATTCAATCACAAAAACTACAATAGTGATCCACGTCATGACTTATAATGTATGAGATAATGAATTTTTTTTTGAGTACTTATTAAACTATATATTTCTAAGTATCATGCTTACTATTTTCCCTATCCATATCTTGTTCGAAAGCACATGTTTTGGGAGCGATGATACGCCGTTCCGTTTCCGATGTTCCGCATCAGCACCGAACGAACATACTGTTCGTTCACATTCCGGCATCCACGACAAAACCTGTTCTGGCGTTCCGCGGCATGTTCGTCCCGTTGAGTTCGAGGTGTTCCCATCCTGTTCGTTTGAGCACTCTGTCGGCTTTTAGCCATAATACTAAGGAAGGCGGAGTAGTTTTATTAAAATGCTTTGGTACAACATAATGTGGTATCATAGAAAGGAAAGCATAAGTTCAGTCGGTCTCATGGTGATGGAATGACATTCCATCACCATGAGACCACATTTCTTCGAGGCATTTTTTCAAACTACTAACTGCCTTGTCTATGCTATTGCTTACTATTATGCTTTGATAGATTTTTTCCAAGCATCCATAGTTTTTTGGAAAACACCTTTCTTAAGCTTTTAGCCATATCAGTGAGGCAATGAACTATTTGATAAAATTCTTTTGTAGACATGTATGGAAAATGTGGTAGCATAGAAAAGGTGGTGCAGGTGTACCTTTACAAAAGCATGCCTCCATGAGGAAAATTTATGATTTTGAGGTTGTATAGGTATTTTCATGATGTAATAAGGCTTAAATAGCCATTTTTGAGTTTGTAATGGTCTTTGGTAGTCATTTTAGGCATAAATTGTAAAGTTGTCAATCAATGTTGTAAAAATGCAAAAAGGTGACAAGAAAATGCAATTGGAAGTTGCTCCTAGACTTATTACTTATGCTATGTGAAATAATTGCATCACTGCTTCTGTTGACTTTCTAAACAACTATATTGTAGTTGAAATTTTGTCATCTATCAACATCTAGTTATTAGCTATGGAATGTGAAGTAATTCTTTGAGTTTGAATGATGTGCAATGCAATGTAATCAATGATATGAATATAAACTACACAAATCTATTAAGTACAATTCATTAGTTAAACTCTTTATTCTATTACCTATGTGTAGGTTTGGGTAAATCCACTAGCAACAAGAGGTGTTCCCTCGAAACCTCCAATATTAGCCTATTCAACATACAAAATCACATATTAAAATACCATTTGTAAAACAATGCTATTAACATGTAATAAATTTATAATTGTTTACTAGTTACATACCCCATCGATAGGTGTATTTCAGAAATAAGTAGGTGTTGGGCCGGTGTATCCAGTATCAATAGTGTGACCTTGCAAGTTTATTAAAATCATAAAACTAAATTAGTTAATCTTGCATTTCAAAATAAAAATTTAATAAAATAAATTCAATGAACATGCTATCTTTTACCTCAGTATCAATGCCATACGTATCATGCAAAATGTCAGCTGCCCTCTCCATCTCCATACCTGCAGATGGATCTTGCGCAGCAACCTCCTGAGTGTCGGTGGCATCATATGAACAAGTCGCCCCGCAAGATTGACACACATGGGATCAAATCCCACCTCTCGAAGACTCCCCTAGATGGCATTGTAGAAGATGTATCACATGCTCGATGACACTCTGTGTCAAAGTGTTGATGGCCTATAGATTCTCTACGTTAGCACTCTCCTTCGCGACATAAGGCATGATGATGTGCTCATGAGGCAGCCTAGCGAGAGGTCATCTTGATTTCCGCATAGGATCCGACTATGCACCGGGTCTATCTTGTGCCAACCCCCCACCTCTCCCCTGGAAGTCCCTCATATCAAAATAATTAGGTATTTTGTTCAAGATGAACTCAACGTATAGTTTCCTAAGGAAATACTGCAGGACTTCACAATTGTTACATGGTGGGTAATAAAAAAGCAAGTACCTCCTATCATAAAAAAAAGTTCCTAATCTGTTGGTGGTGGCACCAATGAATATGAAACCTCTTCGCATTGAGGGTAAGATTTTGATTTGTGCATGGGTCGGTGAATAATGAGCAAAAATCACCTTTTGTAATTTTTAAATCCTTTACACCTTGATATGATAATTTATCCACGTAATATTCCCTAGCCGCCTACCTCCTATCTTGCCATCTAGTTATTTGTTTACTAATTGAATCTACATTTTTTAACATATCTTTCAATGAAGTTTCCAGGGTCATTTTTTCCATGGTTGAACCATTTGGATCGCTCAACCTCCTGATTAAATCCTCAATTTGGGTTTTGTTGTTCTCAATTTCACTCATTAAATTTTGTTGAGTGCCAGGAGGGTGTTGAGGGATTGGTGGAGGAGCTTGTTGTTGTGGTTGATTTTGTTGTTGAGGATTTTGTTGCTTTGCTTGTTGAGGATTTTGAGGGTTTGCAGGTTGACTTGCATCTCCTACAAATTCAAAAAAATAAAAATCAAATACAACCTAAAACTAACAAATTCAAAACAAAAAGAAAAAAATCCTTACCTCTCACACTTCTTCGTCGATGTGGCGACATCCTGGTGATGAACTAGCAAACATTGATGAAGAAATCCATAAATTTTCTCCTCCTAGAATGCGAGCACAGAATAATGGGGGTTTTGGCCACGGGCTGCAAACAAAACACAGTGACAAATAAAAATGAATTTATTTTACTTTTTTTGTTGCTTTTATTAGGTCATAACATGAGTTTGTTATAATGCACTTGCATTATAGGCTTGTGGTGGCCGAGCCTCAGGCTTGACACACCAAGCCATAACGCGAGCGCGTTATAACGCGCTCGTGTTATGAGTTTTCAATTTTTTTAAAAAAAATGGCCACAAAATTGCTACCCATCTTCATGCACCCGCCCCCCTAATATTGGTGTAATATTAGATGTGTTAAAAAATTATATATAAAATAAACTCTTACTTTAAACTAAATGTGTTATCTAGACCATCAATTAAAATATTGTATTAAATTCACAGGATAATCTAGATAATAAAATTGCAAGCATAAATTTTAGGAATTTGAAACATTAAATGCTAGTTATGAAAATTAAATGTGGGATAGTACAAAGCCTTAAGTATGAAGATGCATAAAACTATTCTAGGTAGTGAAATCATAAGGTCTTGATATTAAGTGGTAAATCTCTATCATATGTGTTGTATCTATATTTCTACTTGGGTTCAGTCTATGTCTCAATTATTTTCTATATAATTTATATATTAAACCTTTATTGTGTGAATATAATCTCAAATAATGTATAATTTTAATTCTAGATTCACTAATTTTCTTGTATCTACTTTGTTATTCAGGCTAGTTGTATTTAGAAATACCTTTGAAGTGTTGCTAGGTTTCTTAGAAATTTTTTCTCTTAGGTCTACCCCCATAAAAAAGAACCATCTTCATGGTCATGGAAATGATTGAAACCAACAAGCATCAACTATACAAAATGCTTCAAATATGTTTATACACATCCAAGTTTGTTTTAGGTGCTCCAAAGCTAGTGCTCCAAGCATGGTACTTCTTAAAATGTGAATGGTATTTTTTAATGTTTACCATTGATAAATAAATGTAATTGAATACCTTTAAATACAAGGAATTACCAATAAATCTCAATTTTTTTTATTTAATTGGCTCAAGTTAGGAAAATAATGGGTGACATCAATCCATAATTTTAATTTGAACACTGAGTAATCAAGGGTTAGATATATAGGTGTAGGATCAAATTTAACTCATGCTCATAAAAATCACTTGGGACATGGAAATGATAAAATCCATGTAGATAGAAAATGTAAGAGGATGGGTGAATGAATATGCATAATAAAGTATACATAATTTTGGTGAATATATTGAAATGCATTTGTATATGGATAAGGTGGGTGATAAATATGTTAGAATATACCTAAGTAGGGATGAAATATCTATGAATAAATCTATAACTAAAGCACTCATAGTCTAGTGGGTTTTCATAGTCAGCGCATGGTGGTTGCTTCATCGCTCACATTGACAGTTTGCTTCCTCAATCATCAAGAACACAAAATCTGAGGTGGTAAGTTGTGTGGTATATTGTTTGTGCTTTATTATAATGCTATTATCTTTTGGTGCCAGTTTTTTCAAAAAAATTAGGAGGAATTTTCATTGTTCTCCTCTTATTTGGGTTGGCATTCTTTGTTAAGCTTCCATTTAATCCCAATTGTTATCTACATTTATTGGTTTGGTATATCAAGGTGATCACATTCATTAGTAGGTGGTGTGTTTTCCTAGGCAACAGTTTTATTTGCAATACTGTGCAAATAAGTGTATTGGTTAGTTGTTTCATGGTGGTTTCTAAGTGTTTGTATCACTGGGTTGTTAGGAGTATCTAAGTTTATTGGTTTTTGTTTGCAATTATATGCAAATAAGTTTACTGGTTACCTGTTTCAGGGTGGTATCTAAGTGCTTCTATCTCTAAGTTGTTTCAAGGTGGTATCTAAGTGTTTGTATCTAAGTGTTTCTATCTCTAGGTTGTTAGGAGTATCTAAGTTTACTGGTTTTTATTTGCAATTCTATGCAAATAAGTTTATTGGTTACCTATTTTAGGGTATGCACCGAAGAATTTGAGAGTTCCTATTCAGATCAGAGAAGGGGAGTGGCCCTTCTCAGGGGAAGTAACTGAATTCGAGCTTTCTTACATTTTTTCATGTGTCGTGTCCAAGCATGGTGGATAGTATCATAACAGTAATTGGGGAAGAAGTTTTAAGTCCACAATCTCCAAGATTGTTGTTTCCTTCGCAGATGTTATCAATTTTCTTGTCCAATGCTATGGATTTATTATAGTCCCTAGATTCTCTTGAACTTGTGGTTGAAGAGACTATACAACCTAATGTTCTTGGGGAAGAAAAAATGTTAAAGAGTCTGCAGTCTTACAATTTGGACAAGGGAAAAGGGTATGTTGCAGGATTATTCTCAAGGAGTTACCTTTACAAAAAGTAGTGTTTCAGAGCTACATATGAGGCTGTCAAGAAAGGTTTGAAAAATGATGATCCCTGGGTCATGTATAGGGTCATAAATGTGTATTCACATGAGTTGGGGTTTCAAATGGTAAATAACATAAAGGAGAAATTCTTTGCACTCTCCTTTCTGCTATCCCATCATAAGAGGCATGGTCGTCATTCAATTGCAGTTGCTAGATTACATCCAACTAATCTAATTGATCTCAAAGAGGGCCAAGGGGATAATGATATAGATCTAAATGCAAACCAGGAGGACTCAACTACAACAGTAGGCTTTATAAAAGAATGAAAACATGGAAAAATAGTGTTCTACTTTTTTGCTATCTACATATATTATACTCATATGTATTTTGAAAGACAACAATGGTCGTAAGGAAACAAGTATTGATAGTATATGGCACAATTTTGTTTTATCATATTATAATTCTCATTATCAGTACTATAATTATGATTATATGTAATCTCTAGATTTCTTGTTATTAATATAAATAGTTAGGCTATGGCCTTTTATCGAAAAAAAAAACTAAAGCACTCATAGAAGACAATGTCAAAAAATAATGAAATTCATCATTGCTAAAAATATCTCACATATTAAAATTAGAGAGAAAACACATAAAAATACGAACAATCTATAATGTAATTGTTAGAGTCACCAATGGACTCAAGCCTCCAGGATCACTTGCAAAACCAAAAGATGCCTTCCATAAGAGAGAAACAAAAGACAAATATTTTATGATTATGGGTACCATGGATTTGATTAAACCAAATTATTATTACATGGATTACATTGATCTTAAATATACATATGATGCCTTGCTTATATAGGCAAGGTTGAAAGATAGGACTAGACAAGATTATGACAAGTTTCTTAATCCTATGAAATGATAAGAATAAAGTAAATGACAAGATAAGATAAGATCACATGACACCTAAGACTTTTAGAAAGATTCCTAGATCCCTAAGTAAACCTAACATATGAATAGGACCTACTATGTGATCTAGTCAGGTAGCATACCTTGTTCACACAAATGGCACCCTTTAAGTGCAACTTAGGGAGAAGTAAAAAAGATGATTATGATGATTATGGGTCCCGATTACTAGGTCTTGTTAGGTACCCATGTACAATGAAATCTCTCACAAATAAAGAAAATGAGAAAATCACAATAATGGATGCAAAATATACTAGATCAAATTTGATCATATGCAATGCAATGCTCTTGCTTTTCTCTCTTGTAAAAGGTTATTTTGGTTTTTCAGGTGACCTTGGGAGCTTGAATCCTTGAGAAACTAACAATAATTTATAAATGTTTTCAAAAATAATTTTAATGATAATTACACCTAAATTTGAGATTCTCATTCAAAAATAAAAAGCACAAAACATCTTAAAGAATTAACTACTATCTTTGTGACATTCATGTGGAAAATATATGTTTTATAAAGATAATTATAAATTGATCATTTTTTATATTTATTGTGTCACTAGTATATTTGGAAATCATCATCAATATTAACAAATTAAAATATTTTCAAAGTTTTTTCTTTCTTATAAAATTATCAAAATTATCTTATATTATCACACTTATAAAATTCTTGAAAAGTAGTCTAACACTTAAAGCCAATATTAAATGGTCAATAGATATAAATATAAATTGCTAATAATAAGACTATAAATATTGACCATTTGATAACATCTTTGAATGTGATTACTAATTAAATAATTTTAATAAACTCAACAACTTATCATCACCTACATTCACTAACAAATAAATAAATATAAATTACATTTTTCATTCTTTTATATATATATATATATATATATATAATTTTCGTTAGTAATAGTCTTTTTAATAATGTATTGACACTTTCACTTTTATTAAATATTTTTTTTATAGCTGTAGAGTATTTTAGGCATGGAGATCATATGCTTTACAACTATAAAATATTTTAAAACACATATAACTTAAGTTTTATAGTTGTCTAAAATAGTTAAGGCATAGGTATAGTTTAATGCCATTAGACATACAAGAACATTATTACTTAATAAGTGCTTCATCCATGTCTTTATATTCACATGTTTAATTTGTATAGGATATTATTGTTACTAATAATTAAGTTGGAATACATAGTATATCTCTATATTAATATGTGATATTTATATAAGATATATAGTATGCAAATAAGTGGCATATGAGTATTGTTAAATGTGTGAGAATTGTTTAGGTTAAAAGTTCAAATCTTGTTAAAGACAAATTTCTATACACATACATGTCTATATATATTCATAAATATATGATGTAAACTTAAATTTTGTAAATTTTCTTCAAGGATGCATTTCAAAGATGAGGAGAAAAAAAAATTGAACAAAATATTTTTGATAATATCAAAGACACCAAAATGAACAATTGATAGATACACAAAGAGAGGAGTGAATAAAATATTGAAATGATAATGATAGAGAAATATATGCTAAATATAAGGCATAAATCATAGTTGAAGAACTCGGATTAGAAATAAAACATCTCAAAAAGATAAATATTTATTAAGTAGGAGATTACAAAAGATAAATGCATTTAAATCAACTCACTAAAATAGCGAGAAAAAACTATAAGAATGTAATCATGAAGTACACCAAAAGTATTATAAATTTAATGCTTATGTTTATGTTAATTTTGAAGTAGTAATAAAGAATAGATTTCTAGATGTAGTAAATGTTAGTAATATATATAATATAAAAATAATAGCGTGTAAGAGGAATTAACATCCCAACTTAGAAGATAAAGACTATCTTCTTAGAGAATGCCCTGCTTGCCACCCTCAAGATAAATGAAAAAACACTCCCAATGTTCTATCCTTTGGGGACAAGTTGGAGTTCTTTAGCAAGGAGTGGTAGGCCATTAAAAGCCTTCACCTCCTCGACAACTAGTAATTGGTCTCCTTGGGTTGTTGGTCTTGGGATGGTCCTGTTCATGCCTTTGGTGGTTATTGGTCCTTTTCTTTTGGTTCTTTTTTCTTTTATTTTTCTCTTGTCTCACTCGTTTTGAGACCCCTCTTTATTGCCTCAATGACTATTTTGTAAATGGGTTCAAGCCCAAGTTCCCACTTTATCTTGTCAAAATATACCAACCTAGAGGATAAACACTAATCCAAGGAATACAACATCAAAGAGAACAAGGTACCCTAAATCACAATATAAACGTTGAGGTTGATTTGAAAACTTAACAAATAATATTTTGGCATGGACTAGATAAACTTGCTTCACCAAGAATATGTTATATTTTTCAAGAAATTTACCTTGGAATGAAGGTTTCTTATGCACTTGAAGGCCCTATTTATAAGAGATGTTGACAAGAGAACATCAACCTTAATTTGTAGCATTGAATAATATGTATCCTAGTCCATAATGTAATGTCCCCATTTTGGCCCTACGCTCTTCATTTGGATTTAGCCTATTTCCAGAAAATCCGTAGGCTAAGCTAAGGTAGAAAATTAGGATTTCCTCTTTCAGATACTGCTCAGTTGGCATTCTAAGGTTGTTGTGCAGACTTACTATTTATAACAGTTCGCTATTTTTAGCAAGACTATCTTTTGGCAGTATCTGTCTAGCAGCAGTTAAATTCTTTGCAGTTCAATGTTCAGTTTGGCTTTCTGTTGTTTTAATGTGAACTTACTATTTATAGCAGTTGGCTATTTTTAGTAAGTCTAAATTGGGCAGTAGCATCATCGACAATTCAACTCAAGTCATCTTGCTATCCTTCAGTTTCAGTTTGGCTTTGGTTATCTCCATGGATTAAGTTTTTTACTTAGTCATTTTTATGTTTCTCAGTTGTACCCCCACGCCTAGGAATGATCACTTCATGTTGTTTTTAAAAGGGGGGTCATTAAGGGGTCAATGGTGCATTTAATGAATTATTAAATGCTTTATTGTTGCAAAGTGAAGTTGGACGCCTAAAAGAGGTTGATTAATATTTTATTATTTCAAAAAGTGAAATGCTTAAAGTGGTGTCCCTTTTGGAAGTTGAAGTGATTCAACTTCTTGGAATTTGAAGAGTCTCTTGTTGCTTCATTTGCCAATTGAAACTTATATATTGCTATTGTTTGAAGAGCTGATCATCTTTGGAAAAATATAACATTATGCTGTTGGTTTGAAATCCATAATCTAGCTAAGGGTTAGCTTAGCAAATCTAATCCATTCTTCGGACCTGAAACTATGGTTCCCTAGATGGTGGAATGAGAGTGTGCTTCATCCAAAAGTACATATTGAGCATTATTGTGGAGTTTTGGTGAGATATTTCCAATTTTCATGTTGTTGGTTTATCATGGCTGAAAGTGTTTTTTGTTGACAACTTTTTGAGCAAATTAAATATCATTCTGGGTATGTTTGCAAAGTGGTTCTAGACCCAAGGCGACCCCTTCCACAAGAGATTGGAATTTATTTCCAAGTCTTTGATTTTTTATTGCTAAATCGCCCTTCTTAAGAGCCGTACCATCTGTAGAGTATTGGGAATTGTGCCATAAATTAATGGATGACTTTTGAGGTTGTTTCTTCATCTTGTCATGGGCACCTATCCTTTGGAGGTTCATTTCACTTTGTTTCACGCCATTCAAAGGTATTTTGGTGAAGTTATGAGCATTTAATTAATTCTTATAGTTGTTGGTTATTCATTTCCAGAATTGCATATTTATATCAGACTTGTTTCAGTTTGAATTCCCAGTCCTTTCTTCATCAATAATTGCTACTATTAATCTAGGAATCATTCAGTATCTTGGTGCTTTGAAAACATTGTAATATTCATGTAATTTGCAGCTCTCTTTCTATATTGTAAGATTGTAAACAGTAGTACTGTTCCAGTCCTTTATTGCTGCAATTATTTTCTATTTCTCACATTAAGTACCCCTGGATGGTTTACCACCAGTGTGCATAAAGAACATTCTAGAAGTTTATCTCTCTTATTTGCAGCTATTTCTATTCATTGTAAAGCTAGTTAGTAGTACTAACGGCTATTTCATTTTATTTCTGCAATTTATACTTGATTACACTCCCACAATTGAGTGGTTGAGTTTTAGAATAAACATCTATCTTGTTTGTAATTTCCCCCCACATTATAAGTGGTTGTGTGGACAGTATTCCCCCCACGTTAATAAGTGGAAGAGTGGATTTAAAGGTTGGCTTGCCGCCTAATAATTGTTGTAAACTCACCCATTGAATAAGTGGAGTATTCCCACCGCTTGTGGATGCCTGCACCAGCAGATGAATTGTACTTTCAGCTCTGTTTATGCCTAATGATCCTCTGACCATATGCTATCACCTCGCCCACATTGGGATCTTGGTGAACATTCTTGGTTAGAGTTATTTTCTTTGCTGGTTTACATTTTGGAGCTAACGCTAATCAGTGTTTGGTTGCTGATTTGAATGTTAATTTTGGAAAAAAAATTAAGGGGGAATATTTCGGATAACCACAAAAACTTACAAACTTAACATAAATTGAAGAAATGCTAAGAGCATGTGTTAACCCAATCCTTCAAATCACATATGCAAATAGAGGTAAATATAAGGAAAAATGGCATACTATAATATCCAAGTCATCCGACAATAATGTGTCGCAAACTTGGGACATCCTAATTTTACCTAAAATCACATATTTAAAAAAATGATTTAAGCCTTGAGGGGTTCCATCTAAAGGGTTTTAATTGAAGAGGGTTCTAGATAATACCCCCTTAGAGAAAAACCCTTTGGATAGAACCCTTTTAGTCTTAAATCATACCCACATTGGAGTCTCCTTCGCACTTACCAAAATGCTGACAAAAAATCACATTTTCTTTACCTTTTGAGAGATCAAATAAAGTCATTTAGAAATTGTTTTGTAAGTATGTAGACCTTATTATAATATTTGAAAAAATGATGAAGGCACAATGTCTCCACCTTGTTGTCTAACAACTTAACCTTAACAAATTTAGGCAATACTATGCCCAAAGTTTACAACAATAATTACTCTATTTATTCAGATATACTGAATGACCAATATTCACACAATTTACTAACTTCACAACCAACATTGCCCAAATTGACAATTCCATTTGTCAATTTTCAATTAATCCAAAACAAACTGGAATAGCAAACACATCTGAATTCAATGATAATTTCAACTAGTGATAATTAAAACTTTACAACTTGCAGTTTTAGTTTCCTTTGTTCTTTATCATCCCTCAATTCTTCAATTTCCACATTCTGTCCTCTCTCTCTTTGGCACAACATCAACACATTCCCTCATGAAACAATTTCATTGCATTTTAAAATTGCCTTATTCTAAAATGGGCGCGACCCATTTTTCATCTTGTTGCACACTATATTCTCTTCCCAAACTTTCTATGCAGCCCTGTCACACATTTTATTTTTCTTGCAATAAATTAAGTATCCCTCCTAATGAGGCGTGGCCTCCTCATTTCTTCCTCATTGGCCAGGATTGGGGGACAACTTAGAAAATTTTATTTGGTTTTTTGTTTTGGGTCTTCACCTTCTTACCTACGTAGTCCCCATTCAGCCAATTGATTTTTTTTTTTTGAATTTTTAACCTTCTGCATTCTCCCTTAGTTGTGGCCTTTCATTTCCATTCCCAATTGTCTTTTCAAATTATTTTTATATGTAACTTGACCTCTCGTAATATGCCACAGTTATAAATGTCAAACTTAGCTGACAATGCAATATTCATAGTTTTAAATGATCGTAGTCAAATATTTTAAATCCATTAAATACTGCAGCAACCGTCAAAATTGTCCATCAATGCCAAATTAAGTGAACTCTAGAAACCGGCCAAATGCTTCTGCATCAAAAAATTATAATTTTTAATATTTTTAATTTTATTATTATGTTTATCTTTTATTTCTTGTGAATGTTCAAAGTATTTGTTTCGCACACAATTTTTTTTAGAAAAATAGAGAAAATTCTAAAAAATATGTGTGCACTAGGTATTGATGTTCTTATTTAAGAAATTAGTTAATTAATTAATTCCAATACATACAAAACACACATACACCTATGTCCAAATTATAACAACTCTAACTTTAAAAATTAATTAAAAAATGCAACAAAAAATTATGAAAGAATATCCATGCACTATATATTGATGTTATAAATCTACTTTAAAATTATAATTTTATCTTTTCAATACAAAAATTATGCATTACAACATAAATTCCACTTTTAAAAAATATTATGTACTATAAAAAAAAGTTATTAAAAGTTACGTAAAAAAATCACAATTTATTTCTATGTTTTTAGAAAAATATATATTTAGAATCCACACACAAATCCTCACAAATCACTAGTTCACATAATCTCCAAACTATTAATGGTTTGACAAAATATTGTGGGTTGATCCATCTCTATAGGAAGTAAGAGAAATAGCTAATATTTTTCTATATTGAATAAAATATTTTCCAATTATTACTATTTAAAGGGGGGATCATGGAAAAATTATAATTTTACAATCAACATAGAGTAGATATACAAGGACCTTAAATACAAAACAAAACATAATAATTTCTATATAGATATTAAAATTATGAAAATGGTCTTATTGAACTTATATCAAAGTTAGATGAAAATATCTTTGACTAATTGAATTATGTTCATATGGATTTTGATTCCAATACAAATGAATATGTATCTAGGGGTTCAGTGATAGAGATGGATGGAGAAAACATTATCGATCACATAACATTGATGAATTCCAAATCACCAAATACCCTAAGAAATATGGAACTAATCCATATATGGGTAAACAACCCTAATGCACATCCTAGATTTCTAGTTGACTATCAAAGAAATGAAACATCTATAATGATTAATTATGTTGTAGAAGGGTTACTTGATATGAATTTCCTAATGATTGGTTAAAACTATAATTAAGGAAATTCCATCAACATGAGAAACATCAAAATTTAGAGAACACCTTTGATTTATATATTATACGATGAGCATTATCATGAGATGTCATACATAAAATTTCAAGAGATTACAATCACCATCAATGAGTTTTAAGAGAATATGTAAAATATCCCCCATTCACATTTAGATGATCATTTGATGTATTTTGGTACTTAATTAAGGGGTACAAGGCTAAATTGGGAAAAAAATGTTGAGTTGAATTAATTGACTTCTTGCATAAAATTAGAATGTTAACAATTTTCTTCACTTTGAGTGTAATTGATATGTATTGGCTTGATTTACATGTAATAGTGTTAGGAATACCACCAACAAATCTACAAGATGTACAAAAATGGTGACAATAATATATTTTTGACTACTTTATATTTTGGCATATTACATGCACATATGATATATAATATTCTGAAAATATATACTAAAAAAGGGAATGTAAGTAAAAGATTATTGGTTTAGATATGAATTTCAACATAAAGGTTCACCAAATGTGCATATATTCATATGATTTGATGAAGCACCAAAAATTAATAATTGTGATCATGGAAGATTAAAAAATAAAAAGTACTTTGATTCTATTGTTCATGCATGAAATCTATGGGGAGATCCACATCTACAAAACATACACCTATGATATTAGGTCCATATTTATTTAAAATTATATCATTAGTCAATTGATAAATTATTATATTATGAATGATAGGTCCTATAGAATTTTACACAACATCCATATCTTTGAAATACAAAACTTAGATGGATTTAATATGACTATAAAGAGTTAATTATGTTGAATTCCCTACAATGTGTAGATAAGGCAATTTCTTATGTAAGAAAAGATGAAGGATGGTTTTTAAGTAAGGTGTTCATACATTCAATATTTCTACCAAAAAATGCCTCCATAACTATAGTTTTTTTCCTTATAGGTACAATGCACCATGAATGTTGCATCTAGAGGGATCAAAATTATTTAGAGACCCAAATATAAGAGATAAAATTGAAACTAATAGAAATGATTGTAGATAGGGATAAATCCAAAGGTTTATATGTTGTTGAAAACAATAAACTAATTAAAACCCTATCAAAGCACAATAGAGTACGAAACAACACGAAAATCACAATAAGAAGCACAAATGCAAACCGATCTCTGCGCTAACTCAATTTATCTCCATTGCTATTCTCCACCTACATAAGAATGCAAGATTTTGAAGGTTGATTATTGAAGGAATGTTGGTTGCTCAATTTTGCAGCATAACGACCTGATGAAGATGATAGATGGTGATGGATGGAAGATAGAAGAATGATTTTGACAGCATAAGGATGTCTGAAGAATGTCATCCAAATGGCCTGTGAAAAGTTAGATTTATAGATTTTCGATGTGGACAGAGATAAGATTTGATAAGGATTTGATTTTTGACAAAAGAGGAAATACAACAAGATGAGATAAGATTTTAAAAAGATAGAAAGATTTTGATTTATTGTTTTAAAGGAATTAAAACAAGATAAGATAAGATGTGAAAAGATAGAAAGATTTTGATTCTCTTTCAAAGTAAATAAATCCTGAAAAAGATGAGAAGGATAATTGATGAATTATCTAATTAAATTAATTAATTAGATACACATGAGTTCAAATTTTGGAAAGAAAGCGAGAAAATCCTTTTAAGATTTTATTAATTAAATAAATATTTGATTTATTTAATTAATGTTGGATTTATGATTTCATTAATTAAATAATATAAATTATTTAATTAACATTAGAAGAATTGATAGAAATGATTTAATTAATTAAATAATATAAATTATTTAATTAACATTAGAGGAATGGATGAAATGATTTAATTAATTAAATAATATAAATTATTTAATTAACATTAGAGAAATGGATGGAAATGATTTAATTAATTAAATAATATAAATTATTTAATTAACATTAGAGAAATAGATGGAAATGATTTAATTAATTAAATAATATAAATTATTTAATTAACATTAGAGGAATGGATGGATTATGCATAGGAAGGGGAATAAATGAAATTAGTCAAATAAATAAGATTTATTTAACTAATTAGATGATGACATGGGTCCCTAGGGCAAAACATGATACAAGATGTCTAAATGATGTGATGTTGTGACAAGGTATCGTAAGAGGACAATTTTTTGATGTCTACAATGATTAATGAGTAAATACAAATAATTGTTGCATATTACAATTATGGAGATAAAATGTAGATTGAGAATTAGTTCTTTCAAGATAAGCTAAAATGAACTATATTTGCAAAGTATAGAACAAAATCTATGAATACTTCATGAACAAATTATCTAATGCTAATAAAAATTGCAAACATTAAAAATCATGATGTATAGTTTACATAACATATAAGAGACTTCTAACCAAAACCCTCATCAAAAGAGACATCGGGGCACAAGAAACATGTCATATGTTATTGGAGTTACCATTAGTAGAAAGTAGTAGAGTATTTGTCATATTGAATATTTCATGAGAGGTGTTCAAGCTAGTAACAAAAAAATATGAATATAATGATGAAATCCACTAAAAAAATCATTAAAAGATATTTAAATATGCCATATACAATATAATGTGTTTGACTTGTATATGCAAATATGTCATATATAATCCCAAGTGAAGGAGAGATAAAAATGGGAGGCAAGGAGTATGATAGATATTGCGAGAGTGTTCCCAATATTTACCTCCATACTTCCAAATTGATTAAAAAAATATGATGGCTTTTGTTGGTCACAGTTATCACTTTACAAACTATTTCATAATATACAAAGATATATTACACTTGATGATACTACAATTACATCAAATTGGGAGTCACTAAATTATGATGTATGATATTTAGAATGGAGGATTATTTTAGATGATACTAGAAATTAAAATGATTTTGAAGACGAGGATTTTGAGATATTAAAAAAAATAGAACTAAATATAAGTTGGAGATCATCTCAATATTGTAAAGGTCGCTTCTAATTAAAATAATAAAATATTAAATTAAAAGGCTAAACATCAAATATTTAAATTTTTGAACAAGGGTAATCATTTTTACTCATATTATCTAGGTGTCATTTCTAGTAATAAATATTATTCAAATATTAAATATTACATAAAACTAGATAACATAGCTCTTAATATACAATTATAACTATGTCCTTTTACAATCATTATGGACTTAAAGGCTCATTTATAAAAGTACCAAAATAAATACACATCATCTGATATAATTTTATGAAGTGAATATCTTAAAACTTGGCAAGGAGAGAGAGCATCATTAAAGTTATTTTCTACCCAACCACAAAGAATAAGATTCCCTAGCCTTACTCCAAATTGGAGAAGTCTAACCCTTCATGAAGGATATAGAAAGCTGAAGCTAACATGCATGATAGAATTGGGTGCAACATGCAATCATTAACAATCTAGCATACTATATCTAATGCACATGCCCTCAATATACATGGTATGGAAGAGAAATAATAACTTAAATAAAGTATTACACTTAAACTTGATTTTATAGCCTTGAGAAAAACATCTTTAAAATATTTTGTACTATATGACATATATATATTAGTTGTATGTTAAAAATTTAACCTACTATTCTCTTATTATCCATATTTGGCACTTGCCATGCCTCTCTTAGGGTTATACGTACAATGCTTTGTTGAACATTAGTAATAAAATATATTTAAAATAGATTTGGATAAAAAATAATCCACAAGTTTAATAAGATTAGTTCATATATGACATCCAACAATCAAAAGGCCACTAACAATATACTATGTAATAATGATTGATGAAATAAATAATGTCATAGTTATGACATATTGACATCATGACATTCTTAACAAGATGGAAATATTTTCTAATTAACTACAATGACAATAACACACATATAAAGTGCTACTCATGTTAAACACAACATAATAATAATATGTACCACATTTCATTATTAGATACTTGCTTATCATACAATTAACAACTATATTACTAAGGTCCCTATAGTTATAACATTTGATTATTAAACTCTAGGGACTTTTATCAACCAACTTCTAGGTTTACCCAATATAAAATGTCCTCTAATCACATTGATAGGATATTTTCACCTTAGGTTGATATCCTAAGTAAATCACATGGCATTAGATTAGGGAGATCTAATCTACCACTAATGTGGTCTTTAGTTTAAAAGATTAATTTAGTATTTTGTATCAATGAATGTTGATGTTGGTTTCTAAACAATTTTTTGGTTATACGAACTTCAAATGTATTATAATAACATAAATCTAATGGAAGAATGCCCATATTTTGTGAGATATATGATACAAACCTCATAATGATAATCATATAAGTGCATCATAGTTCTCCTATGGAATAGACAAATTTTATTTAGGAACTTCAATCAAATAAGGATTAACATTGTACTTAATTAGAATAATATGTTTCAATAGAGATATCTCAATCCTCCTTATTCATAGCCCTTTAAAATATAATCACATATTGACAATAATCAAAGAACATCTACGGTAAGAGATAATTATAGCAAACTACCCTTATCCTTAAAATTTTGTTAAGAGTCAAGATTTTTACTTTTGACTTGTAAATATAAGAAAATAGAGTATTTAAGTACATTCTACAAAAGAAGAATAATTTTACCCTCCCTGGGAAAACATTAAAAAAAAAAAAAGAACATTACGAGGGGCACTAAAATATGTATAAAAAATGTCATACTTCAATCCAAGAGCTTCTAAGATTTGTGGTCATAATTATGCTTAAATTTTAAGCATTTAAGAATTCAAAAGAAAAGGGATAGAACACTAGAAAAAAATCTCATAAACACATTTTAGAACTTTAAGAGAATTTTATAGATATAGAGAGGGTTACCACACTAACTAGAGATTATTATGCTCAATAAGAATACTGAGCAAAGATAATTGAATTACTCAATCCAACACATCAAATATGGCTGAAGTCTATGTTGTTGACCCAACTATGTCACTATAATCAACTTAATTGACTAATCTTTGGTCTATTTTTGCTGAGCTATAATCAATATGAAATACTAGACTCATTTTTTAATGACCTTGTCATAAATAAAGCCTTAGATAGTCATAAAATATATAGACATGAATGTAAATATATCTATTAACACGTATAGATACTAATTATAGAGGAATAAAAGAAAGGATAAAATTAAGCATGTCAACCTATAAAGAAAATGCCTCAAGTAACCAAGGAAACTGACACTACACTAAACAGACTTATCTCCAAATTAGTCTAGAAGGGCATATTCTAATCTTCATATAATCTTCATTACTAATATGCTCAATTATAGAGGGTTTTGGCAACTCTCATTCGACACACAAGGAACTATCCAATGCTTAGCTACCAGTCAAAACCAACTAGTTCAAGTACTACAAAAGGATTTAACTTAGAAATTGTTACACTTTAGACTTTTGTAAAGATTAGAATGAAATAGCATTATGCGAGCCATGATCTATATCATTATTTATAGAATAATACATCTATATAGTAAAATAGAGTACATAATATGCTGACGATATTTACCTTTGTACATATATAATAGTTCTCACAAATCCCTGCCATGCATTGCTATGTTACCATAAGATGATAATCATTCTCTATAATTTAGATAATATATTATTAAGTACATGCAAATATGACAGAAAACTTCAACTTATGAATTTTTTAAAACCAACCTCTAAGTTCTAACTATGTCTCACATAATCACAAAACCGAGTTTACATTCCAAGGAGGTTCTACTCTAGGAGTAAATGCTGAATAGTTCTTCCTTGATCTAGCTATTGCTATTAACTCTTCACTGTCATATGATTGGATTCTTGTCATGCCCTCATAATCTTCACTTGTGAATCCCACGATTAGACTAGGAAGCTATGTACCTCTGTAGACTACTCCATATCATAGAAGAGAACAAATTAGCATAGGAATGATAGGTTCACTGTGCTACTTCATCTTCTCCATGGATTGATCTGTTAATATTCCATAAATGTTCCTTCAACAATGTAATGTTATTCTCTTTTGAAAATACAACTTTCCCATTTTGCAACAAACCCTCCCTGCCCCTTTTAAGACCTCTCTACCCGTGCCAAAATAGCACTTTTAACTATGTTCAAGGAGGGTTTTTGATAGATGATGTATTTTGCAACGTTCTAGTAGGCACACATGCAAATGTCAAAATAAAGACTTGGTAGTTGCTGAAGGATGCAAAGTCGTTGTAGTAGTCATCTAAATGGTGATGAGTTTGAATCTATTCAAAAAATAAAAAATAAAATAATGAAAGACCTGCACAAATGATTCTGATGATTTTGAGAAAATTCCACCTAACAAGGAAAAAACAAATAAAATTCTAAGCGTACCTATGTATATTTGATGGATGGTAAAATTCCACTTACCAAGAAAAAAAACACATAAAATTCTAAGAGTACATATGTATACTTGATGGATGGCAATAGGAACGATATTTATTTTGTATAATTTGGATCTTTCTAATCTACTATTCATATTATAAAATTAGGAAATTTTGGTCTATTCGACACTTTTTATAGGTGCACTTTTACACTGGATTATCATTATCAACTAAAGGCCTTGTACATTGCAACTATGAGTGAATATTTTCTTACTTGCCTCTACATTAAAGATAATCATAATGGAGAATATATTTGAAAACAAAATCTCATCAATTTTATAGTAATGTAGTATTGATATTATATCGTTTTCCACTTGTTGTGTATGTAAGCCACCACTACTATCATGGTATCATTGATAATATGTTTGGTTTATTCTATTCTTATAGTGAAACCATGTTGAGTTTCACCAATGTGTGTACAAACAATTGTGAGAAAAAAAAAAGAATGAGAAATGATGACTTCAACAACAAACTCATGGATTTAACTGACCCAATAAATGGAATACCCAAGTCTATCTTTCTCCCTATTATCTTGACATTATTTCACTATGATTTTATGCACAAATTATACTCTAAAAAATAATTGAAAATTAATGTTGTAATTGACTTATCTTACAATATGCAACCAAACAAGATAATTGAGATTAAAATGACACTAACACTCAAGTATGCACAAATTAATAAAATGATTCTTGTGTGTGTGTGTGATGAGATTATTTCAATCATAATGCCTTCCAACTATCTAGAAGCCCTCTCCCCAATGATATTCTCTTTGTGACATTGAGAGTGTTAGTTATTTCTTGTTGCACTCATGAACACAACAAGAGCATTAACTTTAGTCTCAACAAATCATGACCAGATCAAACTTTCAAATAGCAATTAAGCATATCTTAATTTGACATCTACAACATTTCTCAAAAAAATTGTACATTACATGTATCATATTACAAAAATCATAAGTTTCAAGAAGAAAATCAACCTATAAAACATATATTGATTGATGAAATGATATTTATTAGACAAAATTTTCTACAAAACATAGATTCACTCCTTTATCAAGCATTTCTTGAAGAGGAAAACTTAATTCTTAGAGGAAGATCAATCATTTTAGTGGGAGGCTTAGGTTAGTTGCCTCCTATTAGTGATAAACCACCATATAATAGTAACAAATGTGGAAAATTATTATTAAAAGAATTTAAAATAATTGTTAATTTGAATAGGTATTTCGAAAGGAAGGTGAAAGTGAGGACAAACGAAGGATTTGTCAATTTTTTATAAATATTAGAGATATACATCTGGTGATTAATGAATGAAAATTACTAAAAATTGGAATCGATGTTACATTAGATCCAACAACTAGGGAAGAATTTGACAATAATATTCTATTTTAAACACATAGTAATATACATAACTATAATAAAATAAAATAATATATTCATTAAAATTATTAATAGACCATAAAATGAAAATAAAAAAAGGGAGTATCAATCTATCAAGAAGTCAAAATGATGAACTTGATGTTGATAATTTATTAATTGATAAGGATGCAAGGGTCATGTTAACCTCTAATATATGGATATAAGGTGTTCTAAATGGAGCTCTAAGATATATTTAAAATATAATATGCAAACTTGTAATTACCAAAGCTAGAACCGCCAACATATGGTATGGTGGAATTTGAAAATGACTCTAGAATGTCATAAGGATATGCATCTCAAAATACAATTCCAATTGTACATACATCAACCACCATTTTAGTTAGCTTCCAAACACTAATAATAATCAGTCACAAGGATTGAATCTTCCTAAAGAAACAATTGATATAGGACAAAAAGAAAGAGAAAGTTAATATTTGTGGCTATATCACATGCCAAGTCCTTGGATAGACTAAGAAATTCACCACCATTTTCATATCACCAATGAAAAATGAAAACATGAAAACAACTCTCCAAAGGAAAGTTAAGGAATAGGGACTCAAATCTTTGGAACAACAATAATGTTACATATTTCATGTATATTGTCATATAATTCTTTTATTGAACACTTACTACTCTAATGCGATGCATATTTTGGTTTTGTATATATATAAAATGTTTCATTAAATGCTTCAATAATATGTAATGATGCTCAATAAATGTCATTCCAATTGTGTATTTGAATGAATATGATAGGATTCCTTATTTTTTAAACAAAAATATAATCTTATTGAAATACTAAAAATAAATAGATGCTAAATAAACAATGGACCTACAAATCTACTAGCATAAACATATTAAATGGATCTATTTAAAAGATGACAAGAAATGCCAATTCCAATACATCTATCTATCTTAAATAAAAAATTAAATATAGGCTACTTGAGATTGATACCTCAAAGAATCTTTTAGGTAGATGTATTTAAGATATCTATGCTACTCCAAATATTAATTCAGAATTATATAATGATTATCAACTATTATATAATATTATATGATAAATTTTATTTATTTTCTATATGAAGCTAAAGGGTTCTATTAAGGGGCCCTTTCCCATTTTAAAAGAGGAAAATAAAGGCAATAAATCATAAAATATAAAGATATAGTATATGATGATTACAATATATTATCCTATTTATAATGAGAACATAGAACCATATGTCTAAAATTCATCTTTCAAATATTCCTTTAGAACTTCCAACCTATTACTTCCATGTCTTCCTCCTCCTCCTTCCCCCCTTTGAAGAAGTAGACAGAATAATAGAAGCAATAATGCAATTAGTAATGAAATCACCTACTCATTATTTTTTCTAAGATAATATATCTTTCCATGTTGTATTTTAAATTTTATATATAATGGGGATTTTAATCCATATTTTATATTTTACTCTAGCATGCTCTTTTTTAGATTGATAAAAATAAAATAGTTTTCTTAATCCAAATTATCCAATCAAAAATTATCCTTTTCTTTAATCGAGTACTATAATTTCTTATATCTATATTTTCCTTGTGGGAGGTAGCACAAACTACATCCACAAATCATTGAGGATAAGAGGGGGTGAATACATATTTCTTGATGAACACACTTGAGCTATCAAAATTTTGAAAACTTTTTGGAGAAGAAATATATGTTGTCCCAAAATTTACCTTCACCATTGTTGCTAAGATTTCAATTGATGAGAAAATTCTCTTTTACCTTGTCATGGGTTTGGATTTCATATATTTCTAGTTGCAAACACTTAAATTAGGTGGTCCCAACTTTGAAAGATTTTTCTAAAGTTGAAGAGGATATTTTCACAATCTAGTGTTTTTTCATATCCACTAACCTACCTACAACCATATCTTAGTCACTTTTAATTTAGCTATGTTAAGTTCTACCTAGATTCTTATAGAGGTGAAGTGTATAGATCACTAATTTTAGGATCTAAATCTATAAACATGCATAACATATTTCCTATTCCTTGAAAACAAGCATCTATCCAATATTTAAAAGGAATATTTGGGAGGCTCAACCATACTTACACTACTATGAACTATTTTTTCATGGGATTCAAATCAATAAATACAAATTTTATCAATAAGCATGCTTATCCTAATACCAAGGTCCTTTAGAAAATAATGAAAGATTTATCTTCTTTAAAATCACATAATAATACAAAAACCTTTAGACATACATAAAGATTATCTACATTTTTTATGTGCACACTCCATGTGCCCCCTCATATAAGACCTTACCTAAAATTAATATATGAGGTGTCTTTAAGGGCGATAAATTGAGCTCCATTTAGGGCTACTTCTTGAACATTGTTATTATATATCCCATCTATATTTTCTCTTGCTTTATTGTACATCTCTAGCCTTGATTTTTCCTTTCTATTAAAGATTAATCCTTCTCCCCTCGTTGGTTCTTTAGATACAACTTTAACCATCTTAAAGGGCATCACAAGAGCCACCAATCCTTTCAAACCCACCAAAGGACCTAACATAAGTGTGTCACCAATTAATTAATTTTTTTTTAATGCTTCATCAAATTTAGAGACTCAATGTTCTTTACCTCCAATACTTGATATACTATAGCAATAACTTCCTTGTGAGGGGGAATCTACATTAAAAAATAAATTCTCCTTTTTACTTCTTCCTACACTAGTAACTTGCTCAAAATTGTTTAGATTATAAAAATATTAATATTAACAATTTATATAGTTATTATACTAAAAATTAATAAGCATCGAAATATATTAAAAATTAAATTAGCAATTAAATCAATATTAATATTAAATTGTATAAATGTTAAAGAATGAATTTTATATTAATTAAATTAAAATTAATAATATGAAAAATATCTTTTAATGTTTATATAATTTAATGTTGATTAATATTAACATAATTTGTTAATATAATTTTTAAAATTTTATAATCTACTATCATTTAATAGTTGCTAATTAAATTTTATTAATATCTTTTTATTTTTTTTAGACTGTAGGATTCGGTCGGGTATCTGTCCCCCTATAAATTGCATGCGCCTGCTAAACTTTTTTCGTATGACTAGTGACATTGTCACGACACTCCCTTCGGTACCATGGGGACGGTGGGGAGACTAGACCTCGTGACCTCTTGCCTACAACAAGATGCTTTAGCCAATCGAGATAGACCCACCACCCCTAAATTTTATTAATATCATTTATATAATTTTGAATTAATATGGATTAATATTTAAATATGAATTTAAGTATTATTGTAACATTAATATATACTTGTAATTTAATAATTTTATTATAACTAATATAGAATTTATTAACTTTAATATTTTTCTAATTTAATAAGTTAACTATTAGTTATTAATAAATATATTCTAATATGTGGGTGGTTGGGCGAACGACCCTCCATGTCGACAGAGGGATTTTGCAGGGGTATGACTTGGCTCACACGTGGTTTTATTGTTGAGGTTGTCACTGCTAGTATGAGTGGAGGGAGTGGAATCGACAGATGGCGTTCATCTTGGAGTACTTTGTATGTGGCCAGTACATGTATTAATGTTAGCTAGTGAATTACTATCATTTCAAGGATTGCCTTGCGTTAAAGGTTGGAGGTGGAGGATGGATGATCGTGCAAGGGAAGATTGCCTTGCATCGAAATAACTCTTCACTCGTGTGATGTGAGTTCGACTTTGTTCTTGTGGGTATTATTTATGGGTGTTGTTGTCGATGGGTTGGTAGAGTGTGAGTTGTAGTGTTTATGTGGTGTTATCGTTGGTGGCGATTTGGCCAACTGTGTTCGGCTTCTGGAGGCTTCAAAGATGGAAAAGTCTAGTCGCTTCAAGTTCATAATTTTTGTTTCTATGGAGGGGTTGGAGTCATTTGGAATGAACACACCCATTTCTTTGTTGGCAATGGAGAGACAAGCCACTTTCAGAGAAATCACTGACCAACGACTTAAGCGAGTTCTACTTCACAAAGATCCTTTGGTTTTGGTAGCAGTAAAAATGGTCTTAGGGAAAGGCCATTTAGAGAGGAAGTAGTATGCGAGAGATAATGATTATATCTCCTCGCGCTTCTTAGCCTTGTTGTTGGATGTCGAGGTTCCCAAGGCGGAGGCTAAGGACTTGCTCATGCACTTGTTTCATGAGGATTTGGTGGGTAGTTTAGAGGAGACGTTAAAGGCGACAATTGTTGGCAAAGGGATTCCACGACCAGTGGATTTGGGGCTGCTTTGGAAAATGGACGAGGCGGTGAAATTTTTCCCTTTCCTTCTGGATTTGAAAGGGGCAAAGCTTATGAGGCATCAAATGATTTCGGCCATGGCAGTGGAATTTTTGAAAAGGAAGTTAGCGTTGGTGGTGGTGGATGGTTTGGACTGAGTGGTTGATTTTGATACTTTTTCTAAATTGAATGGGTTTCTCTGAGGTTCAACTTCTTTTTGTTGTGGTAATTTTTTCTCTTAGGATGGAAGTTTAGTTTATGGGCTTACTAGTTATGGCTTGGTCTCAGCTAAATTTGGTCGAATTTAGCGTCCTTATTGGGTTGGTCGTAGTGGTTTATGCTAGTTTTTTTGGCTACCAGTTGGGTGTTGGCATTTCCTACTCTAGAAAATGTTTTGTATGGTTCATTTTAATTTTAATATAAATATCAAACTCTTACGTCTCAAAAAAAAAAATTCTAATATTATTATATTTTTATTCAATTTTTTATATATAAAGATTTATTATTATTATTATTTTTTATTAGTGATCACTTTTGACTGGATCTTTGAACCAGTGAGGCCACAATTTATGGGGAACCTCATCCCCATGTTTTTCTGGTATTAACACCAGTCCATTCTTCTCTGTCACCTACTTCCTCTGCTACTCCTTCCTCCGTCACCCCTCCTCCTACCTCCTTCCTTCTCTACTTTCTCCTCGCTTCCTCTCCTCCACCTCCTCTATTCTTCTCCTATGGCTCCTTCCATCTCCTTCTCTTCTAGCTCCTCTGACTCCCCTCCTTTTTTTTCAATCCTTCTCCTCTCCTTTCCTCTCCACTTACTTCTTCATCTCCATCTTTTTCCCTCCTCCTTGCGCCTCCCTTCATTCTCTGCCACTGAACTTCCTCTCCTCCTCCAATCTTCTTCACTGCCTCCTCTCCTCCATTGCTTTTTTTTCTGCACCCTCCTCCTTCATCCACCTCTTCTTCGGATTTTTTTCCATCGCTGACTTCCTTCCCCCGTGACTCCTTCTGTCCTCCTACCATTGTTTCTCCATTCCTCTGTCACCGGTCTCACCATTGATATTTGGCCTACCTTCTCTCTCGCAACCTTCCTTTACCATCATGCACCTTTCTCCCATTGCTTCCTTCACACCTCCGACAACCTTCAACCGTCGATGGGTGATGCGCCCAGTTCATCTAGTCATGGTGAGACTTGAACACCTAACCACTGTATCAACATGGTGTTGCAACTATCGTTGCACTATGGGGTGAACCCCTAAAGATTTATTATTTTTAATATGTTAACATTATTAATTATTATTTAATTTTAGAATACAAATATTTTTTGTATTTATTTTCATCTTGTGATCATTATTATATTAATATTTAACTATTATTAAAAAAAATTCTAAAATTTATGGGTTAGGTATCTAAGGGCCATAAAATATAGCGTTAAGCACAAGATTCTAGTATTATATGGGTCATTGTATCTAAACAATATTTACTAAGCCTACCATAAATAATAGAAAGAGTAATATGTATTCAAGTAATATATTTCATTATTGAATTTTTGCAAGCTTCATAGTGTTAATAAGCATGAGGAAAAGGATAAAATATGTAGGTCCCTCCCTAATAGTATTTTAATATTACCTCAAAAACAAAGACCAAAGGGAAAAATTACACACTCCCCCATTTCTAAAGACTAATAAATAGAAGCTTCATCAAAACAAATGCTATTACTAATAAGGGTTTCCTTTTGGGATCTTAACTTTCAGTGCCTTAGTTATTTCTACTAATATGTAGTTGATCTTTACTTGGCCATCCTTAAGAATGTAAAGTTCTGTAGGATGAAATTAAAGAAATTATTCACCTATTCAATTATCCTGGATTGATGTCCTCATGAATCAAGGACTCAATAACCATAGATAAGATTGATATATAATTCAAGGATTAAGCCACACCAAACACATTATTTATGTTTTATTGATTGGCATAGATCTAGAAGAAGACCTTTCATAGCTTCTCTAATACTAATGTAAGAATAACCATCCATGTATTTGGAAAGATTCCAAATATGCATAAACTAAAAGTCCTCTACAAGGCTAGGAAATTCCTTCTCTAGATACTCTACAATTATTAAGTAAACTTAGCTATGTCCAATTTTCTTTCATCTAATTTATTCTTGGCCATTAGCTTAGAGTCCTCATCCCATCACTTTATCTTTTTTTCCTTTTCCTTCATTGGATGTTAATTTTCCATTACACCAACACCAACATGTGAATGCCTCCACAAATCAACCTATGGTTCCTCTTGATTATAGGATCCACCATCAAATTTTATAATAATTCTAATGCATTTGGATTTGGTGTATGAAATGCACAAGATATATTATGGATTTACATGATATATTTAGTTCTTTTAATTTTATATCTATACTAGCCATCATAAACTCTCTAGAAAATTTCCTTCACTACCTTACATAGACATATGGAAAACCAACTATAATGCTAGGGACACATGCCAAAAACTAGGCATGTCACCTACAAGTAATATGTACATGCATTGTCATGATTAATGGATATAAAGAGAGGTTATTCTACTTTAATTTGTTACTTCTATTGAAAACTTTTGGAGACTGAGAGGGGGGGTGAATTATTCTTATGAAAAAATTAATCCCTTATGGAACTTAGCTCTATTAGCACAATGTAATCTTCTTTAACTGATCAAGACCTTTATCATAACAGTGATAGATATTAGAGTTTGAATCCATAGCAACTTCAACACTTCTCAAACAATGAAAGATATAGAAATTCTACTTCTAACCAGATCAACATCAATGATAAAGAAATAGAGAACACACACATGCACAAGGATAACGCCAAATTTACGTAGAAAACCCAATGAGGGAAAAATCATGGTGAGAGTTAACTCACAATATAAATGCTCATTGCCAAAAATACTTACAAGAAGGATCACTATCTTAGAGCAAGATACAAAATAAATTGCAAGATTAAAGCCAACACAACTTCAATCAAGATACAAAGGACTTGATGATATTCACTATCTCAGCAAGATACATAAATTTTATAAGAGATTACAATATTTGTCAACAATTCACTCTACTGACCGAGGCATTAAAGCACAATTGATCTTTACTTTCACACACTTTATCACTATATTTATTAGATATTCAATACAACTTGCACACACACTTCTTCACACTTTCACACTACTCTTTTTGTTGCATCTAAAATGACCTTGCATTTATATCTACCGCAACACTTCAAAACTTCAATTAGGTCAGCCAAGAAAAATGATAAATAATGAATTCAACTAGTCAACCACCAAAAACATAATACGGTCCTATAACAAAGATAGAGAGGGAAAAAAATAGTCTTGGAACTTCTTCCAATGTGATCCAAAAAATTTACATGTAGACGAACATCAACCTAAGTTGGCATCAAGGAAACATGTGGATGAAACTTTGAAGTGCATAACTAGTCAAACCTAAAACATACTTGCAATTGAATTTACTTGATGAGGCCCCAAACAAGATAGGTCAAGACCCAAATCTATCATAACACATATTCCATTGCTAGTGTAGATCCCCAAGCACACAATGCAAGCAAAGGAACAAGCCCTATCAGCCATATATCCACAAATAACCCATAATTCCAACTCAAGAAACAATGTGGCACCAAAGAGACCAATTAGAAATGTGCAAATCACATGGTTATGTTCCCTAAACATCCAACAACACTTCCATATTCTTCTTTCATGATGTCATGACATCGACAACCATTGCAGATCAAACAAATACAAAATAATTCATTAAAGAAGCATATAATACATAGCTAGATGATGTAGCATTAGTAGAACAACTTGCAGAACACTTCAACACTTGAAATTGGAATTGAGAAACTACACAAACATTGAAAGAAAATTCACCAAGCCACAGGAGTAGATACATCAATGTAGAGAAATGTGGAGCATTTCTTGGACCAGTCTAGACAACCAACAACATTGCCAACCTTCTACAATTTACAAAACTCTCCTCGGCAACATAGGTGACCTAAAAGGATAGGAGTACAAAATCCATAGAGAAATAACATTAAATCCCAAAACACAAGACCATATCTTCAGTAGTGAAGGAATGCAAAGCATTCTCCCAAACAAACTTCAATGCAACTTCTAGGAATAAGACCACTTAAACAAATTGTGGAGGCCAGATCTTTGTTTCAGCAACACATGCTTCATTAAGAACATCAGGAGAGAGAACAAGATATACTGTATACCTTTAGTAACATCTCTCCACTATTATTCATGCTTCTAATGCTCATCTTAATACTTCTAATCCCCATCTAAATATATCATTATAGAATCAACTATGCTTATACAACTTTTCTTGAAATGGAGCAAGGCATGACATCCAACCATGAACTTCAGTAGCTCTTCTTAGAAAAGGAATGACATCCAACCATTAAATTTAGAAACTCTTCTTAGATAAGGCATGGCATCCAACCATGAACTTTAGCAACTCTTCTTAGATAAGGCATGTTATCCAACCATAAACTCTAGTAACTTTTCTTTGCATTAATGTTAGCCCAAACTGAATAAAGAATGAAAAATAATTCCAAGGTCTAACAACCTTCCTTACTTCTCAAATGCTAACATCAATGACAACCAACAATCAGTGTTGACATCAATGACAACAACTGCCAATAAAATCCTTAGTGTTGACATTAATGGCAACTAGCAACAATCTCCCCCTTTGGCATTAATAGCAATGCACACTACTCACTCTCCCCCTTTCACATCAAGGATAAAGGGCCATACTCTCCTGCACAAAGTAGCAGAACATTCTCTAACTTTAGGAACAAATGGAAAAAATATCTTCTATTTAAACAACACATACTCCCCCTTTGACTAGCAACACATCTTCTTCAAGTAGCTATACATGCACAATAACTACACATCTTCTTCAAGACTCCCCCTTTCTACCAACTCCCCCTAAGGGGTAGCACTCATCAATCCAAGAGAAAATGATATGACATGAATTTCTCCCCCTGGACAGATGCACAATCTATGCATATAGTTAGAATGAGGGGAAATCATACCTAACTTTTTCCAAAGATAATCAAAAGTATCCTTTGAAAGTGCCTTATGGAAATGTCTGCAATCTGGTCCTTAGTAGGAACATACTCCATTCTAACTTCATGTTCTGAAACCTTCTCTCTTAGAAAGTGATACTAGATTGAAATGTGTTTTATTCTTGAATGCATAACCGAATTCTTGGAAATATTAATAACACTTGTATTGTCACACAGTATAGGAATAGGTTCATCATAAACCACCTTTACATCCTTCAAATTTTTCTTCATTCAAAGCACCCAATTACAAAAAGATGATGTAACAATATATTATGCTTATATTGTGGATAAAGACACTGAATCCTACTTTTTACTGAACCTTGAGACCAATCTATCCCCCAAAAAGAATGCACTTCCACTTGTACTTCTTCAGTCATCATTAACACAACTTTCCCAATTAGCATCAATATAGGCACTCATAGAAATGTTTTGATCCTTCTTATACCACAAACCATAATTTAGAGTTCCCTTCAAGTATCTGAAGATTCTTTTCACAACTTTCTCATGATATTGCTTAGGATTGACTTGAAATTTGGCAACCAAACATACTACATGCATGATATTTGATCTAGAAGTAGTTAAATACAACAAACCTCCTATCATGGACCTATAGAGAGTCAAATAAACCTCTGGATACTTATCATATTTTCTTAAGTGACAACATGTCACCATAGGAGTACCCACTAGTTTGGAATCTTCCATCCCAAACTTTTTTAGTATTTCCTTTGTATATTTGGCTTGAGAAATAAAAATACCACTATCTTTTTGAATAATGTGAAGTCCAAGGAAGAAGGACAAATCAACAATCATGGACATCTAAAATTCTTTATGCATTTCTTTTGCAAACTTCCTACACATATCATCATCTCTACCAAAGATGAAGTCATCAACATATACAACCACAATCAACAATGTTTCTTCCTAAACCTCAATGTACAAATTATTATTTGCACTACCTTTCTTGAACCCTTATTGAACTAGGTACTTATCCAATCTGGCATACCAAGCTTTGGGAGCTTGTTTGAGACCTTATAGAGCTTTCTTGAGCTTGCTCAATATACACCTCTTCTTCTAGATCACCATTCAGAAAAGCTGACTTGACATCCATTTGATACACTTTGAAGTTCTTATGAGCAAAAAGAACAAGAAACATCCTAATAGCCTATGTTATGGCTACTAGAGCAAAGTATCCTCAAAATCAATACCTTCTACTTGTGAATATCCTTTGTAAAGAAATATAGATTTATTCCTTACCACCTCACCATCCTCATTCAATTTGTTCTAGAACACCCATTTTGTTCCTATAACATTTTTATCAACAATTCTGATAACTAATTCCCAAGTCTGATTCTTTTCTATTTGATCCAGTTCTTCCTCTATTTTCTTTATCCAATTATCATCTTTGCTCGCATCAACAAAGTTCTTGGGCTCAACTTTTTGTAACAAACATAGATTTACTTGTTCACTGGCTCTTACAAACTTTCTCCTAGTCAGCACACCTTTATATTTATCTCCAATGATCTGATCTTCAAAGTGATTCTTCTAAACATATTTTATAGGAGTCTTTAGAGTCTTCAGTAGCTTTGATTCCTTCTCTTCTTTCTCTTCTATATCTTTTTCTCCTTCAATCCAAGGAAGAATATCAAGTTCAGAAATATCACGTTCATGTGAGATCTGACATAATTCTTCATATACTTTGACATTTGTACTTTCAATAATCTTCTCTAATCTCTTGTTGTAGAATTTGTATGTCTTTCTTCTAGTAGAGTAACCAAGAAATATCCCTTCATTATAGTTAGAATAAAACTTTCCAAGGTCACCTTTATCTCTTTTGATGTAGCATTTGTTGCCAAAGGTTCTAAAATATCCATCAGTAGGAGGTCTTCCATACCACAACTCCTAAGGGGTCTTATTATTGTTGACCCTCAGTTGCACTTTGTTAAGTAGATAGACAACAGTGTGAACTGCTTCCTTCCAATACATATCTGGAAGGTCAACATCTTTCATCATTGTTTTATCCATTTCTTGCACTATTCTATTTTTTCTTTCAACTACCCCATTCTATTAAGGGGTTCTAGGAGCAAACATATATATCCTAATACCATGATCTTCACAAAACTTTTCAAATTCATATGAAGTAAATTCACCTCTATCTGACTTTAAACATTTGATCCTATCATCCATTTCATTCTCTACTTTTTCTTTAAAAATATTAAACTTATCAAAGGCTTCTGATTTCTCTTTTAAGAATGTAACACAAGTCATTCTAGTGTAATCAACTATGAGCAACCTAAAAGACATTTCATCTTGTTTACTCCTTATCCATGTAGGTTCACGCAGATTAGTTTGGATTGGTTTCAATGGCATTGACACAAAGCACTCCTTTCTTTTGAAAGTAGTCTTTGCTTGCTTTCCCATTTGACATTCTTTGCATAGTGAGTTTGCAGGCTTGGTAATCTTAGGAATATCCCTTACATCATGAGAGGAATTGATCTTTACTAAATTTTCAAATTGATATTTCTCATTCTTTTTTTTCATAACCAACTCTCTCCGATCTGAGCTAATAAGAACATTCTTCTATTAGCTTTGTTTAGATGATAGACATTATCATCTATCCTTTTTCCTTTAGCAACAAGTCTTCCAAATCCTTCCTTTTTGATTCCACATCCATTAGCATGAAAGGTGAGATTGTAACCTTTGTTGTAGATTCGACTGACACTCAGTTATGTTTCAAACCTTTGACATAAAGGACATCTTCAATTTTGTTCTTTCCATCAATTGTTATATCACCTTTTCCACATATTTGTGTTGAATTTTCATCACCAAACTTAATAGCCCCACCATTAACCTTCCTGAGATTGATGAAATTACTTTTTTCACTAGTCATGTGGTGAGAACACCCATTGTCAATCACCAAGCATTAGCTTCTTCTTTTGCATGAAAATAAGTCCATATAGCCATTGATCTTTCATTAACCCTACAATTTTGCAAGGTGCCAAACCTTTTACATTCTTCAATTTTGTTTGTTTTCCCTTCCAAAACCATGAATAGATTTTCATCATTTGAGTCATTATCTTCATCTTCAAAGGAACGACTACTCTCCTTAGAATAGAAGCCTCTTTTGATTTTATCTCTTTTGTCATCATTAATTGATTCATTGTAGGGACATTTAGATGCAAAGTGACCAATCCTACCACAATTGAAACATGTGAATGGTAACTTACCTTTGTACTTGCCAGTGCCTTTCTTTAATCTTCTTACAAATTTTTCTTCAACTTCATCAGGGTCATCATTTTGATCAGCAACTTCATGTTCAATCATTTTTTAGCTTTGAATGCAACTTCCTTCTTTGGAACATCTTGATCAAACTCTCTCATCACAAAGGTAGTAAGAGCACCAAACATTTCATCAATTGAATATTGATCCAAGTCTTTAGATTCTTCAATGGAAAACACTTTATGACCATAAGATTTTGGGGGAGATCTCAAAACCTTCTTCACAATCTCACTTTCCTTTACTTCTCCACCAAGACTTGAAATGCCAGAGACAACTTGTACTTAGAGCATATAACTTGCAATGTCTTCATTTTCTGTCATCTTTAGGATTTAAAATCTGCTCTTAAATATTTACATCTTGGCTTGCTTCACTTTTAAACCCTAAAATCTGCTCTTAAATATTTGCATCTTGGGTTTGACTCACTTTCAACATATATGAATCATCCAATCCACACAAGAGAGCATTCTTAGCCTTAGCATTACAATCATATAACTTGATTGTTGGAAATCAAGGTATAAATTGCAGCAATTTGAACTTAAATATTTGGTTACAAATCTAAAATTATATGTTCAAGATAACCATAACAAGATTAAGTGATTGACAATTGCAACAAAGAAATGAAAAATATGCAATACCACAAGTCATCAACACAAGTGACACAATATATACGTGGAGAAAACCTTAGGGGAAAAAATTCCACACCCAAAGAGATCCAATGTTTGTATTAATATTCAAGGAAGTACATCAATACAACAATCCTCTCTACAATTCAATAGCACTTCATCTTCTTGACAACCTGCAAAGAACTCATACTAAACCACCATCCCAAGGCTCCAATATATAGAAGTTTGTGGGAGAGAATACCACAAATGGTATCCCAAAACAACAAGCAAAACCACCTAGAAAAACCCATGCCCTACTTATTGGACAGCCCATAAACATGGAATAAAATATTCAATAATCATATGGCCTTCACACGGGTGCCTAACCCATAGCCAATCAAAATGAGTCAAAGTTGAGTGCTTCATAAGTCTCTGATGGCTCCAATAGCTACATGCAAGCTCATGCACCACCATGCAAACTTGAGTGCCTAACCATGGAAGAGCGCATAAAATATACAAATAACATGCAAGGACATGCACACTCAAGTGTTCCCAACCCAAAAATTTGGATGCCTAGGAAGAATATTCTCATGGGATGCCTTGTAACCACCACCGTGAAGGGTTCACCTCTTTGAATGCAATTACGTTTTTTCAAACGAAAATAAATAATAAATATTTTGTCCCTCATGTCCTCAAGAACACTTTCCAAATAACATGGAGACACATAAATCAACTTAAGATAATTATAATGTCACCTATCCTAACATTCTCCCATTTGACATTATACATTGCAATTACATTCATGAGATACAAATAAAACATGTAATCAAGTACAATGATCAAGTCCCATGGTTTTCCTACACCAAGAGAACTTATTTGTGGTCACTAGCTTCATTAGAGAATCTGCAATATTATCCAAAGTGTCAACCTTCTCAATCAAGACCTTACCATTCTCCACCATTTCTCGCACAAAGTGATGTATTGAACATCAACATGTTTAGTACGAGCATGATACATAGGATTTTTAGCTAAACATATGGCACTCTAACTATCACATCCAATCCTCACTATCTTGCAATCAAAACCAATGCCATTACCAAGTCTTTGTAACCATACTGCCTCTTTAGAAACATGTGTATCTACCATATACTCTACTTCGATGGTGGATAATGAAACCATAGGTTTCCTCTTACTCATCCAACTCACTGCACCTCCAAACAAGGTAAAAACACTACCAATAGTGTACCTTCAACTATGAAAGTCACCTACCCAATCTACAACAACAAAACCATGTATATCAAATGAATTATCCACATCATCAGTACCATGATAAACCAAACAGTAATTAGAAGTACCACATAAATATATAAACACCCTCTTAAAAAAATTCTAATGCTCTTTACTAGGGTTAGACATAAACCTGCTCAAAACTTCCACTGCTTGGGCTATATTTGGTCTAGTGAAAACCATTGCATACATTAAACTATCAAAGGCACTAGCATAAGGAACATTATACATCACTTCAACATCATCATCAGAATTAGGACACATATCTAAACTCAACTTAGTACCACATGGAAATGAAATATTTACTGGTTTACAGTCATGCATATTAAACCTCTACAAAATAGTATCAACATACTTACTCTGAATTAACAAAAAAATTCTATGAACCCGATCCCTATTGATCTCCATCTCGAGAATATATTTTACAACCCCCAAATCCTTCATATCAAATTTGCCAAAAATTTGAGTCTTAAGCTCCTTAATCATCACCTTGTTGTTACCCATAAACAACATGTCATCAACATACAAGACAATGATTAGAATTTCATCATCAATAACCATAATGTAAACATAATGACCCTCCTCACTTCTAACAAAACCCAACTTCAATGCAAAGGAATCAAACTTCTGGTACCACATATTGGGTGACTGTTTCAAACCATATAAAGATCTCTTTAACCTACAAACCAAGTGTTCTTTTTTTTTCATAACAAAACCGGCAAGCTGTCACATATAAATTTCTTCCTCAAGATCCACATGTAAGAAAGAAGTTTTAACATCCATTTTCTCTATTTCAAAATCATAAGAAGCAACAATAGATAATAGGAATCTAATAGAAGTTAACTTAGCAACAAGAAAAAAAAATTCACTGAAATCAACTCCCTCTCTCTGGGAGTAGCCCTTGTCCACTAATTTGGCCTTGTACTGCTCTAACCGACCATTTGCTCCAAATTTATTTTTAAACACCCACTTGCAACCAATGGGCTTCCTTCCTTTAGGAAAACTCTAAAGATCCTAGGTATCACAACTATCTAGAGGCATCATCTCCTCCTGCATGGCCTGCACCCAATACTCACTTTCTTCTGAAGAAAGAGCCTCTTTGTAGGATCTAGGTTCATCATTAGCAATTAATAAAGAAAATACACTACAGAAATTAGGTGGGTTATACCTGTCAACTGGATTTTGTTGCCTTGTGGATCTTCTCAAGGTAGGAGTAAGGGGCTCTTGCTTCTCTTCTTCTTCATGCTCATCTCGCACATCGTCTAAACTTTCTGAACTCTCAGAACTCTCAAAATCATCTTCTTCTTCCCCATGCTCAAATCCATCTGGTTGTTCTTCCACATGTGCATCTTCTTACTTCTCAATATTTGTCTTGAAGTGCACTATTTTTTTCTTATCTTTCTCCTTTGGTTTTTATTTTCCTGAGTATGCTCTAAACTCCCTAAAAATTATATCTCTAGAAAAAACCATTTTACTGTTAGTGGATTCCAAAGCTTATAAGATCTTACATTCTCTCTATAACCAACAAAGATGCATTTATATTCTTTTGGATCTAACTTAGAATACTTCTCTTGAGGCACATGAACAAAATCCTCACCATCGAAGACCCTTAAATGTGAAAAAAGGCTTTCTACCTATCCACACTTCATTAGGAATTTTATCAACAAGAGCTAAACATAGAGATCTATTAACCAAATAACATGCAGTACTTGTAGTTTCTACCCAAAAGCATCTATCAATCTTAGCACCACTCAACATGCTCCTAGCTCTTTCCATTAAGGTTCAGTTCATTCTTTCTACTACCCCATTTTGTTGAGGTGTATAAGGTGTAGTCTTTTTCCAAACAATACCTGCATGCTTACAAAACTCATCAAATCCCCTAGAACAATATTCACCCCCATTATCAGATCTCAACACCCTTATCTTATAATCCATTTGACTCTCAACTAAGGTTTTAAATTCCTTAAACTTAGTGAAAACTTTAGATTTTGCACACATAAAATACATCCAGGTGTATCATGACACATCATCAATGAAAGTAACATAATTACAAGATTTTCCAAAAGTCAACATCCATTGGTCCAAATACATTTGAATGGATGTTCTCTAATAATATCTTAAAGCTTTATTAGTCCCATTAGGAAATGATGATCTATTTTGTTTACCAAACACACAATGCTCACAAAAATCATTTTTACCAACAAGATAATCAAAAAGACCGTCAACCAACTTTTTTTTCAAAATAGGCTTAAGACCTTTCTCACTTATGTGACCCAATCTATGGTTCTACAACATACGTGCATTTTTAGTGTCAGTTACATTGGTAGACTTACAAAAATTGGAGACATTAAGCCTAAATAAGGTCCCTATTTGAGATCCTTTAGCAATCACGAAACTCCCTCTTACCAACTTGCAACCAAACTTCTCAAATGTCACATGCATTCTAGAATCATTCAACTTGGATATTGAAATTAAAACATGATCAAGGATTTTAACCCTCCCCTCATTGAAACACAACTTTACCTTTCCCTTACCAACAATCTTCTTCATGTTGCCATCACCAAGGAAACATTCTCCCCCATCATAGGTTGAATATGAAGCAAACCACCCCTTATGAGGAGTCATATGGTAGGAGGCACATAAATCAATAATCCAAGCATCATTACTAATAGTGATAGTAGAAATAAACAAAGCATCAACATCACCATCTTCAGAGGAATTTTTTGTGGAAGCATCTGAACTCTTTTTCTTGTTCCTACACTCTTTTCTCACATGCCCTCTTTTACCACAATTCCAATACTTTACTCTTCTCTTCACGGGGGTTTTAGAACATCCTTTAGACTTGTCTCTCTTCTTATCCCCTTTAGGCCCTCCTTTTTCTTTGGACCTTCCTCACACATGCAAGGCATCTTGGGAGCTCGCATTCATGGACTTTCTCCTCATCTCTTTCAAAAGAAGTATTGCAATGATACTATCCATCTTTGGTTATGTACCACCACCACTTATGGCAACAATTGGATTTTCCCAAGATTCAAGTAAAGAGCAAAGAAAAAAAAATTATCTTCTTCTTCTAAATTAACATCTACTAATGCAAGATGATTTAAAATCCTATTAAAATCATTTAAATGTTCTGCAATAGAATCGGGTCATCATTCATAATCAGAGAATACAAACGTCTTTTGAGATACAACTTATTAGTTAAAATTTTAGTTTGATAGATATCACCTATCCTCTCCTGCAAATTGTATATGGTGGATTTTTCTGAAACATTCAAGAGGAAAAAATCCGCAAGATGCAACTGAATGGTTCCACATTCCTTCTTATCATTTTTCTTCTAATCTTCATCAGACATTTTTTTTGGTTTCATTTGGTTCAAAACTATCAACCACTGATCTCTCTCTTCAAGGAGATCCTCCATCTTCAAATTCCACATCTCGTAGCTCGTTCCATTGAATTTCTCAATATCCAAACAAGAGGTAGAGGCCATGGTTTTCAATCTTCTTCACAAATTTGTAAAACCCACAATGCACAAGCTCCCACTGCAACCAAAAAACCTTCAACACTCTAAAGAAATGCATCCCTCTCTTAATAGAACGATTAGCTCTCATAACAAATGTTGGAAACCAAGGTATAACTTGCAACAATATGAACTTAAATATATGGTTACAAATATGAAATTATATAGTTACAAATATGAATATATGGTTACGCTTGGAGTTTGTTTCCAATCGGTTCATGGCTACCACTTCCCAATTCTAAACCATATCCGACACCTTGAGAAGATAAACTTTCCTTTCTTCCTCTTCTCATCCCTAAGTCAGAGCATAACCCATGGTGCAAATCCGCCATTACACCAGGGCCTTATTCATGCTATCTATAAATATGTGTTGGCCACATCCTCGCAGAGTAATCTTTCCCTTAATCTAATTGAAAACCCTACCCCTAAGAGCTCTGTGAAAATTGAGCTTATTGAGAGTCGCCCTCACATCCCATCTAAAAAACTTGCTAATACTTCTCCTAACCTTGTGGACCCCACGTGGTCAGACCTTCTTAAAGCCACTCTTGAAAAATGGAATGTTGCTTCTATTGGCCCTATAGTGAATAAAAAAAGGAAAATACTTATCCATGAATTGGGGGCTGACCCAAACACCATAACAATCCCATATGACAATGAAAACCTAGAATGCTCAACTCTGGTGGGTCGTAGGTCTACCAGGCTTGCTTTGGTAGTGTCAAAAGGGTCAGATAGCAGTAAAATGTCTAAAAGTTTAAAATAAAAGTGTGTTTTAGGATCATATGATAGCAAGGGGAAGAAGGCAGTAAAGGAAGATATTGATTCCTCTTCGGAGGAAATCTCGAACAGTCTTGGTGGTGAGTTCGTTGAGGTGGAGTAGTCAGAGTCGAAAGATGAGGGAGATTCTAGCAATGAGGAAGTTGAAGGAGATTCATAGCAAGAAGATATTCAGGAGGCTAATGAAAATAATGATAGGAATGTGGAAAATGAAAATTCAACCAAGGACTTGGAGGTGATGGAAATCAAAAACCCTGGTGAAGAGAATATAGTAGGTTTTGACACTGATAGAAGTAGAAGGGTGGAGGATAGGTTGGAATTGATGGAAAAGATAATGCAAGAGGAAGATAAGGATAGCAAATTCCAGGCCCTTGAAAAGGCTATGAAGAGTGGTGGATGCAATAATGGAAAAGGTTGTTATGGCTACGATTTTGGGTCAAGGAAAAATTAAGAAGCAATAGAGGCGAAAGGCGGTGGAGGGTGAAGAGGACTTATCTAGAAAGATGGATCCTAAAGAGAAGTTTGAAGACATTGTTGAAGACTTGCTGAAAGCTTAGAGTTTGATCGAGGATGCCTAATCCTTGGTCTTTGTTCTTCTTTTTTGTCTATTTTTGTTATTGTTTTTGGTGCTACTCCTGGTGGTTTTAATATTGTTACTGGCCATTGGTTCCTAGACTATCATATTTTTAGTTGTATTTCTATGGTTTTAGTTTTTTCTTGGACACTACCTTAAGGTTATTCAATTATAACCTGCTTTACTGGTGGGATTTTAAGATAGACAAGATGTATTGTTTTGCTATGTTTGATAGGGCTATAATTTTTGATCTGGAAGGTATAGGTTAAGTTTTTGGTTGTTGAGTAGGGGAAGTGTCTCTTAGGTCTGCTTCCTCCTGGTGTTGTTTGGCTGGTTGTTGTTCTTTACTATGTTGTACTAATCTATATGGGTCAAGGCCCTTTCCTTTCTTAATTAATCAAAAACAAGATCAAGTGATTGAAAATTACAATAAAGAAATAAAAATCTGCAATACCACATTATCAACACAAGTGACACAAGATATATGTGGAGGAACCCTTGCAGGAAAAAAATCCACATCCAAAGAGATCCAATTTTTGTATTAATCTTCAAGGAAGTACATCAATAAAATAATCCTCTCTATAATCCGGAATCACTTTGTCATCTTGTCAACCTGCAAAGAACTCATACTAAACCACCATCCCAAGGCTCCAATATATAGAAGTTTGTGGGAGAGAATACCACAAATGGTATCCCAAAACAACAAGAAAAAACACCTGGAAAAACCCATGCCCCACATATTGGACAGCACATAAACATGGAATAAAATATTCAATAGTCACATGGCCTTCACATGGGCACCTAACCCACAACCAATCAAAATGAGTCAAACTCAAGTGCTCCATAAGTATTTGATGGCTTTGATGTCTACATACAATCTCATGCACCACCATGCAAACTTGGGCACCCAACCATGCAAGAGCATACAAAACATGCAAATAAGATGTAAGGACATGCACACTCAAGTGGTCCCAACCCAGAAAGTTGGACGCCTAGGAAGAATATTCTTTAGGGATACCTTGTAACCACCACCATGAAGGGTCTACCTCTTTGAATGCAATTTCCATTTGTCATAGGAAAGTAAATAATAAATATTTTGTCCCTCATGTCCTCAACAACACTTTCCAAATAATGTGGATACACATAAATCAACTTAAGATAGCAATTATAATGTCACCTTTCCTAACACTGATTTCAGTTGGACCTATTGGAGGGGTAGCAGGAGCAACATAACCATCCTTGACTCATTACCAAACAAAAAACCTAAGAGAGTTTAGGTTTCCTTCCATTCTCAATTTCTAGAAAGCATAATTAGTCCCATCAAACCTAGGACCCTTGTAAAAGAAGCTTTCCTCTGATACCAATTGTTGAAAAATTCCAAAGACTGAGAGGGGGGATGGATCAGTCTTATTAAAAATTTAATCCCTTCTAAAAATTAACTCTATCAGTACAATGCAATATTCTTTAACTGATCAAGAACTTTAATCATAACAGTGAAAAAATATAACAGATTGAATCCACAACAACTTCAGCACTTCTCAAGCAATGAAAGGTATAAAAATTCTACTTATAACCATATCAAAAAAAATGAGAAAGAAACAAAGAACACATACATGCATAAGGAGAACACCGTATTTATATGGAAAATGCAATGAGGGAAAAACCACAATGAGAGTTAACTCATAATATAAAGGCTCACTACCAAAAAGACTTGCAAGAAGGCTCATAGTCTTAGAGAAAGATACAAAAGAACTTGCGGGACTAAATCCAACACAAATTCAAGAGTAAGATATAGAGGACTTGATGAGATTCACTATCTCAAAGCAAGATATAGAATGTTTATAAGAGATTACAATATTTGTCAATAATTCACTCTATTTACTGAGTCGTTAAAGTACAATTGATCTTTCCTTTCACACACTTTAGCACTATCTCTGTTGGATATTCAATACAACTCTCACACACACTTCTTCACACTTGTATAGTATTCCTTTTTGTTGCATCCAAAATGATCTTGCATTTATATCCACTACAACACTTCAAAACTTCAATTAGGTCGGCTAGGAAAAAGGATAAACAATGAATTCAACTAGTCAACCACCAAAAAATAAATATGGTCTCATCCCAAAGATAGAGAGGACCAAAAAAAATCTTGGCACTTCTTCCAATGTGATCCAAAGCAATTTACATGCAAGTGCACATCAACCTAAGTCGACATCAAGGAAACGTGTGGATGAAAATTTAAAGCACATAACCAGTTGGCCCAAAAACATACTAATTGAATTTAATATATATGTCCCAAACAGGATAGGTCAGGACCCAAGTCTATCATAAAATATCTTCCATTACTAGCGCAGACCCCCAAGCACACGGTGTAAGCAAAGGAATAAAACCTATTAGCCAGATATCCCAAAATAGCCTAGAAATCCAACTCAAGAAACAATGTGGCTCTAAAGTTAGCAATGTGAGGATCACATGGGGATGTTCCCTGAACATCAAAAACCACTTCAATACTCTTCTTTCATACTATCATTCCATCAATAGCCATTGCACATCAAAAAGGTACATAATACTTCATTTAAGAAGCACATAATACATAGCCAAATGATGTAGCATTAGTAGAAAAAAATTTGGACTAATTTAATACATGAAATCGAAATTGAGATATTACACATACATTGAAAGCATATTCACCAAGATGTAGGAGCAAAGACATCAATGCAGAGAAATGCATAGCATTTCCTGAAGCAGTCTAGACAACTAGTAACACTGCCAAGCTTATGCAATTCACAAAAATATCCTCGGCAACATAGGTGACCTAAAAATATAGGAGTGAAATATCCACATAGCACTAAAATTGAATCCTAAACCATAATACCATATCTTCAATAGTGGAGGAATGTGCAACATTCTCCCAAATAGACTTCAATGCAGCTTCCAGGAACAAAACCACTTAAACAACTTGTGAAGGCCAAATTTTTCTTCAAACAACACATGCTTCATTAGGAACATCAGGAGAGAGCATAAGATATACTGTAGACCTTCATGGAAATCTCTCCACTATTATTCTTGCTTCTAATCCTCATCTTAATACTTTTAATCCTCATCTGCGTATATCATTATAGAATCAACTCTACTTATACAACTTTTCTTGACGTGGAACAAGGCATGACATCCAACCATGAAGTTTAACTTGACTCTTCTTAGATAAGGCATAGCATGACATCCAACCATGAACTTCAACAACTCTTCTTTGCATTAATGTTAGCCCAAACTGAATATGAAAATGACAACTAATGCCAAGGACTAACAACCTTCCTTACTTCTCAAAATTTGACATCAATGAAAACCAACAATTAGTGTTGACATCAATGACAACAACTGCCAACAACTTCACCTAGACAACTAACTACATATCTTAATATCTAGCCCCTTAATAGGTAGTTTACTACCAATATTAATTTGTATACTAAAATAAGAGTAAAATATTGATATTATATTAATTTAAATTCTAATACAATCACTAAATTTTGTGAATATTTACTCTTTTATTATAATTTCAATAAAAAATTATGACTAATTAATAAATACTAACAAGGATAGTAATAAAAAACCTTTTTTTAATACTAATAAACAATACCACAATTAAGTAACTCTTTACCTATTGTGGAATATTACTATTTATATGTTAGGCACCATGGATATAGCTTCTTTATAGGACCTTATCACCAAAATCAGTCCACATAGATTTAATATTTTCTAGAGAAATGGCGAATTAGTGTGGAAATTGACCCTATAAATAATTATTCAGTCAACCTTGGGTTCAATACTTTTGATGATTACTCAAGGCCTAATTTCAACTGGAGAATAATTTGGAACCAAAATTGCACCCCCAAGATTAATTTCTTTTGGTGGGCCACCTATCATGAGAAGATTCTTATTATTGATAACCCAAAAAGTATCCTACATGGATATTGAGAAGGAAATTACAATCGGATGGAATTTAAAACCAAGATTAGAAAATTGATAATATAAAAAAATAGAAAAGGAGAAACACATTTTGGTCCTCCTAACTCTGATTAGATCAAGCTAAAATTTGATGGATCCTCTAAAGGGAATCGTAGGTAGGCAAGTGGAGATGGAGTTCTAAGAAACTAGAAAGGTGAGGTCTTTGATCCCTTTGTGATGAATTTGAAATGAGATGTTGGGACACTCTAAACTATCGCTGCATTAGGGAATCATTTATTGTATATATAGATATGAGAAAGCTAAAATTCCCATCCCATTATTCATATCTAATATTTTGAACCCTACCTTGGTCCATTCCAAAGAGAAGAATAATTCTAGATCAATTGTGTCCCTTTCTCCTAAGGGTTATATCATGGAATCCCATCACCTACAACACCCTAAGACTAGGGTTATCGATAACTCCAAACCCAATGTAGTGGTTAAATCCTTGTACCCCCTACAAAATTTATTCCAACCTTAGGCTCTACTACTCATGTGCCCCTATTTATAAACCCTTTTTTGTTGATCAAGGGAAACCTATTTTGGGAAAATACCCTCTGCTACTCATAATACTAGTTTCCTTGTTATAAATATTATGGACATGCACTTGAGATATATTCCAAAGAGGGCTTTCCCTAACCCTCAACCCAATAAACCAATAGATGATGCGATTGATCTTGAAGACTCTAGTGATCACTTTTCTAGACTTTGTTTACAATGATATAGAGTAATTCAATTGAAAAAAGCTATTTTTTGTAGTCAAAGTATTAGAAAATTTAGATTTGCACAACAATGTTATGAAAAGGTTCCTTGTGCAACTTCAAAACACAATGCTAAGAATGCAAGAAATTGAGATGAAGTTGTTTAAATAGAACAAGAAACAATCCAAAACCCATGTGGATGGATAAAGTTGGAAATAATTAAAAAAATTATTATCCACCTTCCAACATTGGGAGAAATTGGAATTAGAGTTCTTCATGCTATAGAAGATAAGAACTGGTCCCAAATTGTCAACTTCAGCAATAAGATAAGTTGTTTGCAACTAGCCTTTATGTGTTACAAAATTCTTTGCAAAAACTACAAAGAGACACTATTTAGGAGGAACCAACTAGGAGAACTAGGACCAAGTCTACAACTTAAAGAGATGTTATTAGTGTTGGAGAAGAGAACCTCCTAAAAATGAGAGGCTACTAGTGGCTCCAAAACATAGGAGATAAAAATTAGGTGTTTCTTCTACCGTGTGGTTACAATTCCCTTATTTTATTGTTGCTCTTGCTATTTCTTTTTTCTTGTTGCATACTTCATGGTACTCAAATTATTTACTTATTGACTGCTCTATAAAAGGGTCTAAGCCCTTTCAATTCTCATTTTTATCTTTATTAAAAAATGATTCTCTAATCATTAAAATAATTATAATATGTACACAAAAGTATGGTTAATCAAAATCTAATCTATAATACTCATAACGAAATATGACAATTAATAAGTTTTTAATAATATAATTCTATCTTTGGTATAAATAAGAAATAGTAAAGTTGAAGATCACAACTAATCTAATTATAATATAACATCAAAATATCCCATAATATATATAACATATCTATATTACATCGGTAAGGCCCAGGTTCCAATGGCTCTCGCTCCCTACAACTATTTGTTCCCTTTGTGGAGATATTGACCTGCTATTTCATCCTTCAACTCCTACTTTTTGTCATTTAATGCTTCCATGGTCCCTAAAATGGTCTCTCAACTACCTCCAAAGGATCTATGCTGGTAAGCCCTACTCGCCTTAGTTTTCCTCACGTTGCTCTTTTTGTTGGGTCAAATGGTGGCTTTTTTAGGGAATCAATCATCACATTTAAGGATGCCATTATGGAAAAAAGAAATAGTGCCAAAAGGTATTAAAGAGAATTCAAGATCTACAAAAGCTAAGGAAAAGAATGATAACAGAGCAACTAGTTCCATGGAATTTTTTGATCCTGGGGTCTTCAATGGTTACATAAATGATTCTTCTAGCTTAAGGGACCTATGCATAGGATCTTCTCCCAAGGATTTTTGCAAATCTCCCTTATGATAAGGGTTACTCTGAACCTACAACCCACAATGAAAGTGTTGAAGGTTTTTTAAATCAAAGGTATGTGCAAATTTACATGTGCCTCTTGTTTCTTCCATCAATGTTCAGCTTTCCAATGTCTTTTTCGAGTTAAGAGGACCCAATGGTTGAAGCAACCCATAGGATTTAAGCCTCTAAACTATGAAAATATATCCCTTATTCTGTAATTTGGGGATGAAGTATTGCATGAAGAGGAACATTTCTCTTCACATGCCTTAATATGTCGTTTCAATCATGTATGGCCTTCCTTTCTAATATGAACTGGATAAAGAAAAAATAGCATCCATTATTGCAAAATATTCCAATTTTTTTTCCAACTGCTAAGGGTTTCTTCATTGCTATTATTGACTCCACTAAATATAGGGACTCCATTTTGTTTGATCATCTTTGGAATTAGAACTGACACTTTATTTTTCTTCAACCTTAGTATCCAACTTTTAATCCTTATTTTGAATCCTTCAATAGTATGCTAATCTGGGTTCGGCTCCCAAATTTTCCACTCCAATTTTGGATCAACTCTTGCTTCAAATCTATTGGTAATTATTTAGGTTCTTTCTTGGATGTAGATAAGAATACTACATATTCTTCACATACTACTTTTTCTCAAATATTAGTGCAAACAGACCTCTCCAAGGAACTTCCTGCTAATATAATTCTTAATGTTGTTGGTCATTCTTGGACTCAAATAATGGATTGTGAAGGACTTCCCTTTCAGTGTAGGAGATGTTTTGAAATAGGTGATGTTGCAACATGTCACATTAAAAGTAAAACAGTCAAACAAGCATCATGGTGGAAAGATGACCTCCCAAAGATCTCCCGAATAGGTCTTAAAGTAATTGCTTCTTTTGCTTCAAAAGCGGTTCCTTCAGCAAAATTTTATGAGAAGATTGTCATTCCTCCACAAGGTTAGAAATCAAACAAGTTTGGGGCTTTTGATAGTGTTGAGGAACAAATGAATCATAAGGGGTTAGATACTTGAGAATTCTTTCAACTCAACGTTCATCTTCTGAGATGGAATATGTGGACAACCAATGAAATATTGTGCAAAAATAAAAAAATCCTTTCAAATTATCTCAAAATCTTGCCATTGGCTCTCTTGTTCACATTGAAGGGGATTAATTTGTATCCTTTATGACATCTTGATATCTTTGTTTCCATTTTCTTTCTCCGAGCTATTCCTTTGTATTAGGCACTCGGTCCTTTGTAAGTGAGCATTTTATTCTTTAGATCCTATATCATATATTTTATATAATTATCTTTTTATATATTAATATATTTCAATATTTATGCCCTTTTTCCAAAAAAAATATATCCCATAATCATATGGGTACCAAGTGTCATAAAAAATAATTTCATAACATCATATATAGTCCCAATATAAAAATATAATAAATGTAACAACACACATGGTCCTTATTGTCACATCTTGTTTTTCTTACATAAACTTAATTAGTAAATAAATAGAATTGGTTAAGAATGTTGATTGAATATCTTAAGATTGTTTGATTATGGATAAATGTGTTTTTAAATTAAATGTTATTTTTAAATGATTGAAATAGAAATTTAAAATGGAGATGAGATGTTATGTGCATGTGCTTCAGCTATGGTTTTATGGACTAACCTATTGACATAAATTTGAGTGTGAATGAGTGCATGAACATTTTGAAGGCACGAACATGGTTGAGGTAGAGGTATCCTAGCCGCTTGGCAATAATTAGCATGATGGAAACCCGATGCACACACACATTCACGTAGTTGCATTTTTCTTGTATTGTGTTATTACATATGGTTACAACATTGCTTTGTGTGTTATGGTTTGACTAATGATTATGTTTATGGCTATGTTTACAGTTATTATGTTAGTGAAAATAAACTTAATTGATGAAATAAAAGTATGTGTTGGTCAATTTTTTTTCAAAAATTAAGTTAATTGGTGGAAAAATTAAAAAAAAAAAATTAATAAATTGCATAATTGATATTTATATATATTAATAATAATATAATATTGTTATTTATATATAAATAATAATATATAAAAAATCTTGTAATAATAAAATTAAATAAGGGCGGGGGCCCTAGCTCGGTTGGCTAAGTATTTCCGTTGCGGCTCGGCTGGTCACGAGTTCTAGTCTCCCCCGTCCCGTGGTACCGAAGGGCATGTCGCGCCAGTGCCGCCGGTCACGTTAAAAAGTTTACCAGGCGCACTGCAGTTTATAGGGGGTCGTGCTACCCGATTCCTGCAGTCTAAAAAAAAAATTAAATTAAATAAAAAGTGATACTCCAACCAGAGTCTAGTTTTGCATGAGTATTGCATGAAATTACTAAAACCATAAATAAGGGGGGAGAAAACATATGTCACAGCAGATGGAATCTCGACAGTGGAAAAAGACTTTTGCCTGATCCTAATTTTTTATTCATATTTATTCCCTCTCTTCTCATGACTAGGCTCCTTTTTTTCCCTTTTTCCCTATTGACCCTCATTTAATCAATTTCGCCCCAGTGATTTCATGAATTCCTCCTTAATTTCTTTGAATCAAAGATATATTTAGATTGGAAAAAGGATGAAAGATAATTAGGATCAGGTTGAAGTCTTCTTCCACTATCAGGATTATGTCCCCTAGCATATGTTCTCTTCCCCCTTATTTATGGTTTTAGTAATTTCATGCAATACTCATGCAAAACTAGACTCTAGTTGGAGTATCACTTTTTATTTTAGAACTAAATTATGTCCCCTAGCATATGTTTTCTCCCCCCTTATTTATGGTTTAGTAATTTCATGCAAAACTAGACTTTGGTTGGAGTATCACTTTTAATTTTAGAATTGAACTTTGCATGATTCTTTTATATGTGATTTTTAATTTGAATTTAAACTTCTTATATTTAATTATAATAAAACTTATTTTTATTTAATTTTATTTTCTTTAATAATAATCATGCAATTAATTTAAATTATTTAAATATTTCATTAACAAGATTTTATATATTTATTTATTTATATATATAAATAATAATATTATATTATTAAGATATATAAATATAAATTATGTAATTTATTAAAATAAAATATTTTATTTTTCTATCAATTGACTTAATTTTTGAAAACAAATTGGCCAAGACATACTTTTATTTCACCAATTAAGTTTATTTTCACTAACATAATAACCGTAAGCATAGCCATAAACTTAGTCATTAGTCAAATCATAACGTACAAAGCAATGACGTAACCATAATAACACAATGCAAGAAAAAAGAAATTATGTGAGTGTGTGTGTGCATTGGGTTTCCATCATGCTAATTATTTCCAAGCAGATAAGATACCTCTATCTCAATCATGTTCTCACCTTCGACACATTCCTGCTCTCATTCACACTTAGATTTATTTCAATAGGTTAGTCCATAAAACCATAGCCGAAGCACATACACATAATATCTCATCTCCATTTTAAATTTCCATTTCAATCGTTTAAAAGTAAAATCTAATTTAAAAACACATTTATCCATGATCAAACAATAATAAGATATTTAACCAATATTCTTAACTAGTTTTGTTTATTTATTAACTAAGTTTATGCAAGAAAAATGAGATGTGTCATATTTCCCCACTAGGAAGAGACATCATCCCAATGTCTTATTAGACACACATTGAAAAAATAAGAGTAGTGTTGACGACGGTTTTACTCGCAGTAAATAGGTCAAATAAAATCTCCACAGACAAGACCGCGAAGAGCCTATCCTTCTTGAAAGATATGGAACAAAGACAACCTTAAGGGAAATTTTGCATTCATAGGGAAAAGATTGGCTTTCATTTAATCCCAAGTCTATGATAACCAGGTCATGGTTGCACTAGGGTTGCTCTCGGGTAATGATGTGATATTTGTTGTTAATCTCAAAGGGAATACGGTTATTTCTAGCTTTGCTAAGAATTGTAAACATTTCACATAAAATTTCACTTCATTCATTTAATAACACCATGAAACTGAAAGATTCAACATAATATTTCATGAACATCACAAATTCCTTGCTATCACTTAAGTATATTTAGCATTAAGCATTCAACAACTTCATGGAAAATAAAAGATTTTCAACAAAAAAAATTCCATTCATTTATATTTTTTGGAACATTTTCAAATATTAAACATCTATTCTAAAACAAAGTATAAAAATATTGAAAAATAAAAGTTTCTCCCAGTTATTCTCCATGGATGCCCCAAAGAATTAATTAAAACAAAGCAAATCGCTTTATACTTCATCAGATTACTTCACAACTACATATAAAATAGTGCAAGCTTTTAAAGAGAGGGTTTCGTTTATGGACATCGAGTAGGTTCTATATGCACCCTTAAACGATGCAACATACAGTCTTGTTCGGCCGAACTTACAAAACCAGCTACAAAAGATACTAAGATAGGTAGCTATCCATAAATATTTGATATCAATTAATGTCTACGTGAATACAATTTTTTATGCCGGAATGGTTCATAAAATAGGAAAAAAGAACAAAACTTAAAAGAAGTTTATGCTCCTCTGACATCCACAAATTCTGAACTTAAAATAAAAATGTGGGAGATGGCCTTTTATAGAAACAAGGCCCCAGAAGTTCAACTTAAAATTTTATTCAGAGAATCAGAAACAACAAATTAAAATGTGTCACGTGGCATCTGCCAACTGTCATCAAGAACATTCTAGAATAGTCAAGGATTTGACTTCATCCACAGCAACACTTCTCTTCATACTTCAACACGAACACTTTGTATCAATCAAGGCTACCAGCTTCCTTCCAAAACACTGGAATGAGGAACACCTACCGGGACCAGGATCAACCTGCAAATTTAAAATTGAAACCAAAATAAAATTCATCATATTTTCGGTATCTAGTATCTGGTTCTTTCTCTTTTCACTTATGACTCAGGCTCCAGGATTTTTCCTTCTTTCTTCAACTGATATTCTCAGAAAGCCCTTAATACTTGATGTATGCGCTCTTTTGAAATTCTTTGTATTGCTCTCCAAGTGAGATTGAGCCTAATATATTCTTCAATTACTCGAAGTTGATGTCATTTTTTTGTGCTTTGTCTGCTTCATACTTGGCTATAACATTTATGCACTGTATTATTTTGTCAATAACCTCCCACATAAATAATTGAACAGGATCTCTATTTATCCTTTCTATCCATTCCTTGAAATGTTTAGCTTCCTTTCCCTGATGTCTTAATGTTTGGGGATCAAAACCTTGACATGTCAATATTTGAATAAATTCTTGATTTTCACTGATCAAACTTCTGCACTCGACGGTGAATTTTTCAAATCCTTCAATACATTGTATTAACATGTCACCTTCCCATTTCAGCTATTTCTTCCCTTTTCCTAGAAATGAAATTTCATGTCTTGATATTACATTACTTTGTATTAATTCTTGGATGTCTGACTGCATGAGAATTTCAATGTTTCTCCTTTCATCAATGACCTGCTCTTGGCGAAATCTACATTCATCTTCAAATCTTTTCAATTTATCTGAATGATGTCATGCTTCCTTGTACTTTCTTATTGCCTCTGTAATAAATTATTCTCCTTGCTTTACCCAGTATTCAATCCATTCTTCAAACATGTCCATTTTATGACAAACTGCAGCAATTGCATCTACTTGCTCTTGTGACATTAGCACCGAATGTCGGGGAAGTTCAACTTGTTCTTGACCAGATAAAGTCAATGACTTAATAAAGTGTTTGAAGGTAGCAACCCATTCTTTCAATTCTCTTTTCTTCTATTTATATTTTTGTACTCTGGCAATAGTAGCATTTAAATTTACTTTTATTTCCTCTAATTCTTGCTGCCAAGATGAGTGTCCAAGATTAATACTTGTGATCTTATTCTCCTTAGGCATTATTTCATGTTTGTCCTTATCATTTGTTGGACTAGATATCTAAATAGTTCTATTGCCATCTGCAATCCTCTGTATGACATGCTTTTTCTTTGCTCTGCGCCTAGGTTTAGGAGTACCTACTTCTTGTATAAAATTATTAAGATTGAGAGGTAATACTTCCACTTCCATTGGAGAAGCTAATTCCCTAATTAACCAATCAGGTGTATCATCATCTTGTTGTACCTCTGTAACATTTCCTTGTCCTTGTTTACCACTTGTTTCAGAAACTTCTTCTCTTTGAATTGCCACATTTTTTGAAATGGGGATTTCTTTAGTGATATCTAGCATAGATTCGGGATTGGTAGGGTTTGACACTACCTCCTCTGTTTGGAGATTTAAATTTTTCTATCTATCCAGATTTTCTATTTTGTCTCTCTGAACATTGTCTTCTTCATTTACTGCTACACCTAGATTCTCTTCATTTTCAATTCCATCTCCTACAAACTGTGTAGCTTCTTCTTTTGGAATTTTAGTTTCAATTTCAGTTTCAGCATGGCCTTTCTCTGATTCTTCAAAGACCTACAAGTGTTCATTAACATTTTCACATCCCCAAGCGAAGGCTGGGAATCAAGAGTATCTTCAACAATTATTTCATTAATAGGATCTTTCTCTGCAATCTCCCCTGTTTCCATTTCAAGTATGCTAGGGTTTCCTGCCTCTGAGGTGAGTGCTCCTTGAATAAACTCTTCTTCTTCAACATTTATAGGGTTAGAGCTTGTATCCTGAATTTCTTTTATCACCGGGTGTACCATAAGTTTGTCTTTAGACTTCTTTTCTTGCACTTTCTCCCACATAGCACCCCATTTTTCCACCTATTATTTGATTCTAGCTTCATCTTCTTCAGAAATTTCCTCTAAAGCTATATGAGTCCTCCCAATGCTTGTTTCATACTAGCCATATTAACAGAAGGGGAAGAGGTAAATAATGTTGCAGCCCTTTGAGATGCAGACTTGGTTTGTGCACCAACATTCTTTGTTGCTCTTGTTCCTTCATAATTACTCTTGTTATGGGTTTAGCTGTGGAGGAAGATGCACCTTTAGGTCTCACTTTCGATTTATCTTTACCTATCTCTGCATCTTTCTATTTATCAGATGGTTTTATGGGAGCTTGTTGTCTTGTAGTTTCAGGGGTTATTTCTTCAATTCTAACACCTAGAGTCGCCTTACTAGTCTTTCTTTTCTTCTTGGTAGGCTCTCCACTTTCAAAAGCAGTTTCATCTCTTTGTTTCCTTTAAATTTTTGAGAAGATAGGTTCAATTCCTCTTTCTCTCAAACCTTTGCAAAAATCATCAATCCAGTGTTGAGTATACCTTAAGACTGGTCTAGTAAAGTCATCAATTGATGTCATATCTTCATCATCAAAACCTTGGTCTGGAATGGGTTCATCATACCTTGTCATCATTGTAAAATTGATTCAACACCTGACCATCATCTTCTTCCAATTGGTCTGGGATTTTATAAAGTTTGAGCATCTGAGCAAATCTTAAATTCATTCTTTCATATTTTCTTCTTCTTACCACGTGCTTGTCTTCACAATTAAGCCAATAATCTTCTAAATGAGGCACATGAGCATGAAAACCAACTATATTTTTAGCAATATTTCCTTCAATCTCATAATACACTCTCTGGAGTGGGAACTCTTCAAAATGGTAGGTCCTCAATTCTTCTTCGCACAAATCAGTTACTCTAATTGCACTGCACTTATAATTTCCTATTGTGATGGGAAATTTAAAAGAGGCCTTCTTGCGAGCATGGTTATAAAGAGCCTAAGATGGTTTTAACTGTCTCACTAATTTCAATAGAACAATTTTATTTGTAGGATACCTGGGCAGCATGAATGGGTGTCCATCAAATCCCTCCACTCTAATGTAGGAGTAAGTTGGGAACTGTATGTACCAGCCTCCCATAGGCCGAATGGCACTTTGTGCTTCTAGGGATAATCTCTTAGCTTTATCACCTTCCATTTTTCTCACCAATTTCATGGATAACAAATCATTAACTTTCCTGCAATCATCTTTATACCCATGGACGGTGATCTGGGGTAGATGTGCATATATCAAACTGTTGCCAACTTTTTTGCCCAGAGTACCAATCTGTTTCAACCCTTGTTTACTGGCTCTCATAGCACATGAGTAAATAACATATGATGACATGTAGAAGCATCTAGTTTTGGGGAATGTAGTAATATGTTCATGTAATCTGTGACTTATCAGTTTTCCCCAATGCAACTCTGCATGACCCTCTATCATGTGGGATATTATCACAAACATCTAGGGTTCAAATTTGCTTGCATCTCTTAAACCAGCTACTCTACTCAACAAAGTTATAATATCTTGCATTTCTTGTTTAAATATAGACCTCTGAATTATCTTAGTCTGTTGTGTAATTGGCTATTGGCACCATTGGGTGCTCATAATTTCTCTATTACGCTCCTCAATGCTCTGATATGTCTTGGTCTTGGTCTTTAGGTCGAAATTGAACATATGTGTGTAAATGGGGAGACCAAATGTGTATATGATTCCTTTCTGTGGCAGGTCTGCATAAATTATTCCTTCTTTCTCAACAATCCTCTTGGCTGGGTTGTAATGATTTATACATTGCATAACTAATTTAGGAGCTTCCATTGCTGGCGGAAACCCTCCTACATGAAGTAACCCATTTTCCACAACACTCTTGGTACATTGAGAATCATTCTCTTGTAATAACCGTGAACGGATTTCAATGTCAAAAGAACATCCCATGTGGGTGTCTATAACCAATACGTTGATGGGTACAACTTGTGAATTGCAATACTTGAATTCATCTTCTTCCCTTGCGTCAAAAGTACTCATTTTGTATATAATGTGCTCTGCAATTTTCAAAATATGTGTCTTGTGTGCGAGTTAGGGTTAGATTTAACCAAAACCTACATTTCATAAAATTTTCAATTCATTTTCGATTAAATTTAACAACTCGGAGAATAATTAACATTTCAATTTCAGAATGGGAAATACCATTATCAAGATTTTTAGCCTGAGAAACTCTTAACAAAGTATCAGTTATTCGGAACATACCTGGTTCTGGTTAATAATGGTGATTCTTCATAATGCAACTTCAAAACCCTTGGTAGTTGCGTCTTAGTTTCTCAAAATTTTACCTCTCTTTGTGTGCCAATGTCATTTCGTTAACTCAATGTCCTTAGAAAATTTGCATTATGACGCGAAGTGGAGTGTTGTAAAAGCAATTGCATGCTTGAGGTGGTGCCAAGTACATAGGTAGTTTTCCACCTTCATTAATTACCTGTTATTTCACATTAATTCCTAGAATAAAGGTACAATCATTACAGATTATGGTCCAAATCATGAACACCTAGATTTTTGTGTTGGGTCGCTATTTGAGAAGAAAGACGGTGCAGCGATTATATGTGTCAATCAGATGTCACATTGATTCTTTGCAAGGTATATGTCATTAAATATATGTGATCGATTGGTGATCACTGGGATTAAAGCTTTCTGATATGGCTTTTGAAAGAAGCAAACAACATCGGGATCTGGGAAATACCTTCTAAAGAAAGAGAAAACTAGAACGAAAGGAAAGACTGGAAATCAAGTCTAAAGGATAAATTTGACATATTTCAAAGCAAACTCTCCGGTTTCTAACTTTCAGAAAGAAAAAAACAAACAAACAAAAAAACAAAAAAATACTGGACTTCGATAGAAGTGAAAATTACCGGGATTAAAATTTTGATCAATGAAATACCAGGCAAAGTTAGAATCTTATGAAGATGCAAATTCTTTTGGCTCAAACGCAGGACTCTGGGATTCCGATTTCCGATAATAGACTAAACATTAAGAGCATACTGAAACACCAAAACCGGGAAACAAAATGATATGACAACAAAGAGGCCAAGTGAAAATGAGAGAGGAAAACAACAACTGATTGGGCATCAAAACAACTAACCGGGCATCAAAACAACGCCAATGCGTGCAAAAAAAAAGCAAGGAAAAGAAAAGAAAAAGAGCAGGTCCATATTTTTCCAAGGGGAAAAATGGGGCATGTTGTGAGACCACACAAGTAGCACACCAATGTGATAAAGTATCTCACTATGAAAATAAAGTACATCAAAACTAGTTACTTAAATAAGGAAAAGAATAGTCTATATCTTTTGTATTCTCCCATGTAGCACTTTCTACAAAAAATTGGTCCTACTAGACCTTATATTGCACAATATCTCTATTGTGTAACTTAATATTATGCAAATCAATAATTTGAGTGGGATCTAATTGAATCAATCCTAGATCTTGTACAAGAAAGGATGGGTACACCTAGTACATGATCCTTCAAACACGCCATACTCACAAATCAATCCTCTAGACCTCTCACCAAGTCTAGGCACAAAAAATGTAACTCTAGGGTGCACAAGCTAAGTGACCATCCACCACTAAGTTCTCAACCACCTTAGAGGTCACTACACTACCTTCACCAACTTCCTTTAAAACTAATGGTACAAATCAGCTAATAGGTCCAACATACCACAATCCAACAAGTTCCTACTCAAGGATTCCCACAATAGCTAGGAACTCCTTCTAGCTACTAATACAACTAAGGAAAAGGAACACAAGCCTTCCAACCCTTCCTTAGCACAAGAATAGAGGAAACACTACTTCATCTCCATGCTCAACAAGATCTTGTCTCACTTCTAACTGTGGCACACTCACAAATTTTCTCTCGATACCACTTGGAAATAGTAAGGATTTCCTAAACACATTAACTTCTTAATTTGAAACTAGGAACAACACAAGGTTTCTTAGAGGAAAGAACCTATGAAACTACCTCTGAAAGGCATAAACACTCCTAAAAACAAGGCTTAGCAACCTATTATCCACACTATAACTACTAAGGAAGCAACTGAACACAAAGCATAAGAGAAAAACTCATAACTTCACTATCATGACGCTCAACTATGACCCACCTAAGGGTTAAACAACTCAAAAAGATCATGAAATAATGATTGGAATGGAAACCATCAACCACTAATTATTCTTTAAGAGAATTATACATAATATATTTAATTCCTCAAATTAGAATTGCATCTACTTCTAGCCTTAAGCTAGGAACACCACTATACAACCAAGAATAAACTCCTAAAAACCATCAGGATAACCTCAACTAGTAACTTGATAAGGGTAGACATATATAATATAATAAAGAAACGCAATAATATGTGTCAAATAACTTACTAACACACCTTCATAACCTACATGATGTCAAACATACGTGTAGCTATGGAAATTGTATCCCAAATGACTCAATGTATGTTTTCATGCTATCAAATAACTTGGATTTCAATGCCCAAGACACCTCAACAAACACTCAGCTAATGACAAGGCACTAGTAAACATGGTCACAAGACCATAATAAGAAATACCAAGACAAGAAAGGGCACACATAGTTGGTGGACTAAATCACACCCAGCTATCTACTAGAAAATATATTCAAGCACTTGATGTAAACACAATTATTCACACATTTGATCTCACTTAGAGAACATATAATTTCATAGACACTCTCATAAAAGTATTTGAATACGCTTCAATCAATTCCAATAATGAAGATATTTACACACATCGAAGTCACTCAAAGCTAGAAACCATATGAATACAGATATTTCACAAAATTTTCCAAATTAAACAACACACAACATCTACTTCTATTTCATTAAGAACAAGAACTGAAACAATATTATTCTAATTAACATGAACACCAATACTTAGCACTCTCTCTTCCATCTACTCCCTCATACATTCTATTAGTGGTTTGTAATGAACATGATAGGGAACAAACACAACATAAAATAGGACTAGCAATTTCAAACATTTAGATAGCCATCACAAGGATAAAATTTAACCCAAGAGAGAGAATCATCAATTCTAGCAATAAGATTAAAATGAGCTCGATTGAGACACTAAATAAAATGTGACCAAGTGTCACAAAATAAATAGATGGAAATTTTGGTGACTAGACCACCTATAAGAAAATTCAAAATTCAATGTCAATCTATAATCAATGATTAGAGAATTCATCATAACCAAAATGAAACATCAAACTTTAAATCATGATTACATGAACTAAGTGACTAAGATTAGCCACATGCGAGGGAGTAAGGTCTACACAACACCTTGGGAGTACTACGTCCAAAGTGTGTTAGAGATGGAATGATCAAACAAAATACAAACTTAACTCACCAATTTCACTCATCCATTCCAATGAGAACCACACTATCCAAATGCACTTCATCAAGACATAATCACATTATAATGCAAGAAGGCATATACAAGGTTCACTATGAAATCCACAATTTATATCCACATAAGGGTAGGGCTTCACCCAAGTACCACTTCCACAAATAATTTACAATGCAATGACACACACTTTAATCACATCATGCATTACTACCACATGCAAAAATAGAATAATATCCACATCATTTATAGGGTACATCACAACTGAGGTTCTAACATAATGCTCCTAATAAGCATAATTTTATTTAACAATTAAACATGCATCCCATGCAAGAGGAAAAACAATTCCAATTACCCATCTAGGTTCTTACAAGAGTCCTGGGGATGACATGATTTGGGGACATAAGTCATTGACCCAAATTTTCTATTATAACAATGCAACATTCCATTCATGCACTTACATGATCACTTCACACATTTGATGATAGTTCACTAAGGATACAATGCACAATGCACCATAGCCAACATTACTAGAAGAATACATTTTTACAATTCAAGCATATGGCATACCTACATTAGTTTCAATGCATAAGTCACATAAGACATTTCCTAATGCCCAATCATGAGCCAAGAAATTACCAACCAATTTCAATCACATGCATCCATATACACACATTCAAAGAGAACATGTAAGAATAACCAAGACCATGCAAGGGTCACAAATTATTACACATAGTATAATGATGATACACATAAATATGTGTAGACAAGGTGGGTCCACCAATATTAATCAATCCACTAGCAATATCAATATCATACATTTATGCAATTTAAGAAATTTTTGTAATCAAATATACATGGAGGATTTGATTTGTTCTATTTGTAAAAATGACTGATTGTGTTATTGGAGGTGGAGAAGAAATAGGAGGAGGGCGAATAAATTGACCTTACATTTTTCACGTTGTCGAGCAAGTCTATCTTGAGGCATTCCTCTATCTACTCCATGGAAATATCTAAAGTCAAAATAGTTGACATACTGGCCTAAAATAAACTATGTATATAGTTTGTGGATGAAATATAGAGGTACATCAAGATTGTTGTTGGGTGGTTTATAAAAAACCATCCACCAAATATTCTAAAAATTTATTGTCATACCCTCATGTGTGCACCATTTGATTAAAAATTTTGGCTTACATACATCAACATGTAATCCAGTTTTTGGATTGAAAAAATGTTTTACTAACATGGCTTTGGTTATGTCTAGATATTTCACTTGATCATATGATAACCTAATAGATTGTTCTTTCCTCTTGGATTCTCAACATTCTTGGAATGACTCATATTTTCTTGTGAGGGTTCTAACATGGGAAAAATTCCCTCTAAGGTGCTTTTCATTGGAGACAATCAAGGATGTCGATGATATATTTCTATAGTGTTATTCAATTCAGTAGTATATTTGTCAATTTGTTTTTCAATTGAAAGAGGATTTTCTGGGGGAGGGTTTGGGTTTTGACATTCCTCTGCCATTTATCCCTAATTACAATTCAAAATTTAAAAAATTTTTATTTTTTAACTAATTCCTAAAATTTAAAAATGAAGACCTAAATCATACTAAAAACTTTGAATAAATTTACATAAAACTAAAACAATTGAAAAAATTGAAAAAAAATAGAAGAAAATAAGCTTACCTCTAGACTATGGTTGATTTTATACCTTAAGAATTGAATTTCCAAAATGAATATCATTTTCTCTACTTTGGATATCCATTTTGTTGTGGTATTCTCCTCTACCATGGCATCGTTTTGACAAGACCACTAATTTTTTTTATTTTAAGCTTTCACAAAACAAATATCCATTTGGTAAAGTGTAAATGCTTTACAAAATAGATATTTATTTCTTAGAAATAGATATCCATTTGGTAAAGTGTGAATTCTTTACAAAATGAATATTTTTTTATAGAAACGACTATCCATTTTGTAGAAACAAATATTCGTTTCTTAAAAATGGATATCCATTTTGTATGACTTACAAAACACATCCATTTTCTTTGGTTTTTACCAAAAAAAAACTCACTTCTCACTCAATCCAAATAAAATGTCAAATATCTATTTTCAAATTTTGACTTAGTAAAAACACATTTTTTACCCCTATTCCCACTATTTGTCTCATCATGATCTTGCACTCACCCACTTTTCAACATCTACATGGAACCTAGTCAACAACCTACTTTTGTACAATTATATATAAATATATGCTTTGTACATTATGTAGAGTGGGAGAGGAATACATAGATTCTCATCTAAACCTTTTGTATATTTTCCCTATTCTTTTGAATAGAAGTGATATAAATACTAGAATCCTTTTCCATATTGCATGTGCCTTTGGTTCACATATATGTTTTTCATTAGACATTTTATGATCTTGTTATATTAGACAACTAATATACATGATTTTCCACATATCACCTTGGAGATTGAATCACTAGGTCTTTATACAGTGCCTACCTATTCCCAGCATGTGATGTTAGTGGGAGAATTGTGTTTCATTTAGTTGAGGTGTTAGATGATCATGTTTTGATATTACAGTTCTATGTCTTGATTCATTGTTCCTCTAAGATTATTTTATTGTTATGCTTGATTTAAGTGGCATTGAAGTGTGTGTGTGATATATTGCCAAATCCCTTGAAAGGGGATAGATGTATTTCATTTTGGAGATGTTCTTGAGATGCATGCATGATGCGAGCTTGCTTGAGTGATTATTATCATGTTTTGGTTCATGAATATATGCATTAATATAGATGTTATAATTGAATGATATCATGAAATTTATCATTTAAATACAATGAAATTATGGATATGATGTGGTACACCATGGGGTATTTATATAATGCTTTAGTTATTTATATTTATGGAGTAGGTATGCTTGACGTGTGCATTGAATGGTTATAGGTACTAGGTATTTCTCTACCTAGATCTACAGGTCTAAGTATACCCCGATGGTGGTTATAAGGGAGTGTCACATTGACCATTTATTTTTTTGCCTTACCTTTCGTACTTGATCTAAGTGTGAGTCCCTAGTTATTTACCCATATCGTATATTGCCATTGATATGATTCTAGATACCCTAACCCTCTTTGTGGATGTCTCGTGAATGTTCCATTGATGTCTTGTTAAATTTCCTATTTTCACAATTTAATTCAGTTAAATGCTTATACAGATTTTATAGAGAAATTATATGTTGAATGATAATTAGGGAATGAATTTAATTGATTATCAATATTTTTGGGTTATTTGAGGGAGTTTTAGATTGAATAATGTAAATATAATGTATATTAATTTAATTTGATTTGAAATTTGGTTTCCGCAAGTAATATGAAAATATGCTTATATATTCTTAAAATCTGATTTAAGCATGGAATAGAAAATTGGATTGTATTTAAATGTATTGTTCTAGCTTGGGTGAAATTGGGAATTAAATGCAATTAATTGCAAAAGAAATATATAATTTATTATTTTATTTTTGGAAAAGGGAAATGGAGTTAAAAGGGAAAAGGCATTTTATTTTAATTTTCATGTTTTATTTTGTGAGGAATTTGGAGAGGAAAAACCCTCTTCTCTCCAAATTCTTTTTTTTTTGTGATTGGGTGAGAAATTGGAGGGAAATTTGAGTGAGTTTAGTTACATCTAGATAGGAATTGGTAGGAGAACATACTCGTGTTTTGATTGGTGCATCTATGGGATGTGTTTAGAGTTCTCATTTTATTTTTTGGCCAAAAATGAGGTAAGTGCCTCAATTCTCTTATTTTGATTGATGGTTTTCAATTTGGAAGTTTGAAAATGGATTAGTGGAGGGTAAAAATCTCCCATGTCTTTCATTCATAGATTTAGATGATATATTAAATTATATGTGAAATTTTTGTGAATGTTCTAAAATACGTCATTATAATGCCCAAATTTCCGTGAATTGTGAAAAATGAGTGTTTTATAGCTTGAAAGGGGTTTTGGACACTTTTTCCACCAAAGGGTATCTTTAGATTTTTTATTTTCAAAACTTCAATTTTTTGTGAAATTTCAATGGATTTTTTGGTTTGTAAAAATGAATGTTTTTTTATGTTTTGATGAAGGTGTACTTCATGAAATCTGAAAATATGTGTTGTAGAAATATTTCTTGAAAATTGGATAAATTTGGAAATTGTACATTTTTTTCGTGCATTGATCGAATGTAGAATTGTATTGTGTTTTGCTTGGGTCCTTGAGTGATCTTGTATTGTTGTTTTAGATGGATTATCTTTCCTATCATGAGAGGTATTTATGGATTGGTATGATTGATGCTTGAGGCCATCATGATAACATTATTTCATCTTGTCAGAGTTAGTTCAATTAAGATATGGAGTAAGATCCCATTTGATCTTGTGTATGTGGAAGTGATCCCTTGTGTGATGTGTATTATGAGTTTTTACTTCGTGATTGGTGTGAATGTATACCCCCTTCCATTTTTTATTGTGTGAGCATGTTTGGGCCATGTGACCATATCCTAGTACAATGGGAGTGAACCTTATTGGTTTCATGTGGTAGGGTGGTGCGGAAACCATCGTTGGGGTTTAGAGATTCAAGGAGTGAAAGAAGAATTGATATCTCCTCCTTTGTTATTTCAATTTTTACTTATTTTAATTCAATGTAATTTAATTATAAAAGATGACTATGAGGGTTGGTGGCTATCAGAGACTGTATTGTTTGTGTCCTCATATCATTATTATATCATTGATTGTATTTGTACTTCTAGATTGTATAATTATTTGATTCATGGTATGGGAGCCAGAGTTATACATTTTCATATCATATATTATGTGCTTTTACTTGGATTATGCACTACACATATGAGGATGTCTCCTAGTGAGTTTGGGTAGCATGGTGATGTACTATGATGGCTTGGTCAACTTAGGAGTCCCCAAACTCTTCCAAAATGTTTCTAAGTGTTTTGGGGAAGCCTTATCATTAGTGGGGCAGCCTGGTATCATACTATTGTGGCCTGGTTGACAATGGGGTGGCCTAGTTATGAGGGATGATAAGCTGAGAACTAGCTATCTCTATTTCGGGCAGCCTCATCTTATGTTGGGAGACCTCATTCCCATACAAAAAATAGAATGTAAATCCTCTTAAATAGAGTTATCTAAGGGTTTTATAAGCCTATTTCCCTTGTTGGATAATTTTTATGTCTTATAGCTTTCCCGTGGTGTGATCGTTTTCATCGACTAGGTCTTCAAAAACTATCAAGTTTTCTCTCTTTTAGGAATTGTTAGTTCATCTAAGTTTCAAGACCTCAGATGGGTAAACCATGCAAAAAAAAATTCTCATCATGGTCCTAGGGGTATAGTGATGTTTGGAACTTGTCAGGTTAAGTATATTTCTTTAGGACTTGTGGGTTCTCTTGCATCATTTTGCGTGCACTCTTTCAAAGTTGCCTAGTTGGAAAACCTAGGGTTAGGGAAATTGTGCACCTTATCTTTTGAAGTCTTGGGAAGGTTGTAAACCTTATTGGTTGGTCTTGTGAGTTTTCTCAAAATTCCTCATAGCTCTTGAAGTGTTGTGTTGTATATTTTTTCTTGTGCAATGACACATGACGAGACATCTTAGAAAGCATGTGGTTTGTCTAGAAGTGACCTGTTGTCATTCCAATTAGTGGAGAGTTTTTATCTGTTATTTTGACATCCTTTGGTGAAGGTTTTTCCTTTTTTTGGTTGGTTAATTGATTCTATATGTGGATTGGAGGTTGATGATTCCCTTATCCTATTCTAGAGTTGTGTTGTGAGAGAACATGATTGTGGGTTGTAACTGATTCTCATGTTGGAGATTTTCTCTCTCTTGTTCTTCATGGTGGATTTATCCCATGAGTGGTTAGTCTTTCATTCTTTCCACCTTTCTTATGGAATGGTGAGTTCTTCTTGTTATTTTTTTCATTGTGCTTTTGTGTTTCATATGACGCTTTTGTGCATATTATTGTGCAAGTGTGACATGTTGATGTTGTATCTTTGGTGTTGTGATGGTTGTGTTTCAAAAAAAATTGTTCGGTCAAGTTTTTCTTTGTGCTTCAGGTGGGACATTACACTTTGATTGAGAATAACATGACCCTCGTAATTCAATTTATTCCCTATAGGTGTTCCTAAATGCCACCAATCTTTATAAAGCTTCAAACACAAGAAATTGAGGTGAGTGAATTTTAATAGTTGGACTCTTGTCAATCTAGTCTAATGACTTACCATGTAGATTCACACATCAAGTTCAAGTATGCACTTGTATAGGTGAACCAAGGTGAAATACAATCAATGTGTAGATTTTGAGACATTCATCTAAGCATGACCAAAATTTGTAAAATTTTGGTAATTCAATTTTTTTTATCTTCAACTGCACTTTACCATCATTAAGATCCAACCAAGTATCATATTTAATTTTTTTTAAAGTGTGTAATTTATTGTGTATTGTTATTTCTAGTCCAATCTCATTTAGATTTTTTTGGTCAATAGACCCTTATTAAGTGATTTTTCTTATAATTAAAATATTTCATTTGATAAAATTATTTTAAAATTTTAAATATTATAAAATATTGTGACATATCATGCTTGTCTTAGCAATAACTATCTCAAGCTTGAAATTGGATGAATGCTTTAATTTTCTTTATAATAATTTCATGTTTTGTGCAAACATATATTGCAAAGTAAATAATGATTAATATTGATGAGCTAATAGAAAGTAAAAAATGGTGACATAAAGGATTGTAGACTTACAAGGTTAATTTCCCTTGTTCTATTTTTTTATTATTGTCCATAACTTCTTTTCAATTTTTTGATAGTTCTACCACTTTATTGTTATAGTCAGATATACATAAGTTACAATGAAATTTCCTTACCCTTTAATCATCCAAATATTTGTGATCGAGCATACAAATTTTCTTTTTAAGAATGAGGTGATTAGTATACTAAAGAAATGTTATCTAAAGTTTTAAATATGTTATAACAAGAATATTTTAATCTATAATTCAAGTGGGATAAAAATAAGATCATTGAGAGTGTGGGAGAAGTCCTAATTAATCTCAAGGGGGGAGATCATATGCTATCCTTTTTCTCAAGGGAATATGAAGAGTGTATATTGTAAACCAAATAAAACTAATCTATGCAAAAAAATTAGAATCAATTTCACTAATGACAAGAAAAGTTATTGTTCTACTACTTGAAAGCATGTTTATCATTGTATGGTGACCATCGTGTGTAAGATTAATCTTAAACCTCTCTCAAAAATATTTTTTGCTTGATTATAAATTTATCTTAAATTACAATAAAGGTATTCATATTTATTCAAACACCAAAAATTATTGGTTTTCAGTAATTTTTTATATGTTTTATTAGATAAGCAGGGAAGGGCCCTAATCCCATAGTTAGAGTAACAGACCAAAACGAAGCAGAGAGAGGTGGGAAACAACACCACCATCAAACCAAAAAACAGCGTCATATTTAGCACGCAGGCCAAAATTTAATAGTATCACCATTGTCTAGTCATTATCAATCAAAAACATAAATTTGTTACCAACATACGTCAGTCTAAGAAGACCATTAATTACATCGACAGTATTCTAGGTGGTATTCAACCATAACCTATAGTAATTAATAGAACAGTCCTAGATACAATTAAAAGACAAAAAACCCATTAAAAAATAATAGAGCAACAACACAAGCCATTAACCGGCTTTATTTAATAGGTCCCCACACTCTCCCATGAGAGCAATTTATTTGCGCTAGTTAGGGCCCTCTATTTCATCCAGCAGCTTCAGGGCATCTATTTTCCCCTGTTTCTTCAATTTCCTAGTAAGCTTCGTTTCACCAGAAGTCGCTCCAAGCATCGCTCTTCTCATCAACCTGTTAGTTACTCTCATGATAGTAACTAACACCTTCTCCATGTCTTCAAACTATACCTGCAAGAAACTTAGTTTTCTTTTTAAAAACCCATTACTAATATCCTCAGCTTTGTTCTCCATTCCAGAGAACCCAACATCCTGCTCATTCCCGACCTCAAATTTATCCTCAGAAGGCTCCACTTGCTCCTCCTCTTCCTCATCTTTTTCCTCCTCCAAACCATCCTCCCCCATCTCATAGGCAGTGTCCTCAAATTCCAAGTCTTCAAATTCTTCCTCTTCCTGAGCTTTGAAATTTTCATACCCCAGGTCCTCTTGCTCATTCACAGACAATTTTTGTTTTCCCTTTTTCTCTTTCAAGGCCACCTTCGCCAGATGAGCCAAACTTCTTCCTCCACTACCACCACTCCCTTGCCCTCGTAAAATTTATTTTGCCTCCTCCATTTGGTTCCCTTCCTCAGAGATATGAATTACATCTCTAGGATTAATGTCATGTCTAGGTTTCTTAACTTTCGAGGGTTCCAATAGCAAAGGAGAGTGTTTCCTCTTTTCAAGTGTTGCTCTAATGAGCTATAATTCAAAGCTTCTCAAATCCTCACTCTTCTGCCATAGAGGGGTAGAAGGATTAGACACATTAGCCACAGAGGAGTTGCTTTTACCAGGGATTAGCACATGCCTAGCAGCAATTTCAGGAGGGTGGAAGGGAATTTGTTCTTCAACCGGGAGTTCATCAGCAATAGGGTTTTCCTCCTCTGACTATTGCACATTTTCCTCATCAAACCGGTCAGGGTTCTCATTCCTAGCATTTAAAGGATTTCCAAGAGGATTCAAGGCCAGGGCATATTTATACAAAGTGAGCATAAGACCATGGTGGAGGGGAGGGCTAGCTCCTTTTTCAATGTTAAGTTGCAGGGAGGACAATAGGTAAAATGGAAAATTGATATGCTCCCCATGCCTAATATGGTTTAACAGAGAGAAGTGATACACATGAACCGACATGTACCTACCCTTAAGAGTAAAATAACGCATAACAAACATACTCACAAGAGAAAAAGGAGGAGGGAGTTTGAGTCTGGCATACCCATTTTGGAATCACTTGAGATTTTCACCTTCATGAAGAAATTTAGCAACAAACCTTTGGTAGTTCGATCCACTTTTTTTAGCAACTTTTAGCCCAAAATTCTGCAAACCCATAGCTTCAACAATGAAACAAGTGGTGACCTAGAACTTCATAGCGCCTATAGTGGCACTGCCTTTCCTCCAGGAGTTGGTGAATTTTTCCATTAAACTCTCATTGTATCCTTTGAGAGATTGGAAGAACCCGCATTCTCAAACATCCTCCATAGGTCCACTTTTTGTTTGAGGGCTTGGTAGTTTGGCAGCTCTGTTCTTTTCCTTGGTTTGCCCATTTTACTCCTCTGTAGATTCTTATGTTGCGTCGAGCTTTTCTTCATACTCACCCCCACAATCTCCTTTCTTCCCTAAATGTAACCAACACTCAAATGTAGAATGACAATTTGAGAATTTTCTTATTAAGAAAGCCAACTTCACATTTCCTAGAACCAAAAAATCATCATTAAACTTGTAATCATTTACATCCTTAATTAAATTCATTCCTTTCCCCACTATAGAAATATAGGGATCATTGATAGAGGACTTTTCGACATGCATAGAAATGACAACCTTTATCAAATCCAATAACTTCATGCGATTATTGATCATCATATTTAAAGGGAAATTAATAAAAATTTCTCCTTCCAAGATCCTCCTATACCATCTCGTACTCCATATGCCATCATTACACAGAAAGCTCAATGGCACCACTTGGTACTCATTAATCCTGCATACAACTAACCTATCAATTTTGCATGTGATATTCATTTTCAAAATTTTCATTAAGAATAACATCTCTTAAAGAGGACGACATGTTTCCATTGGTCCAACGTGTCCATCCCCTGCAGCTCAGCACCACATTGGCCCCACAATCGACAACTTTGTTCCCTTCCCTATACACATGTTGAACTCGACAAATATTTAAAAAAAATTAATAACTTTGCATTTGTCTATTATATTTTTTTATTTCCCACCGAGGAGCAGTTTCTTCATTTAGGATGTCCACAATTAGCTTAGAGTACCCTTCAATGATAACATTTTTGTACCCCAGTTCCTTTATAAAATTCAAACCTCCTAGAGTGGCCTTTGCTTCGGCTTTGTTGTTAGAGAAGACACCCAAATTCACTCCAAAACCCATAATACAATCACCTTTATGATTTCTTACCATACCTCCAACCCCAGCTTGTCCCGAGTTGCCTTTTGAGCACCCATCAAAATCACACTTAACCCAATATTTTAGTGGAGGACTCCAAATAGTACCCATTTTTTTAAGCATCTTTGACCAATTAAGATTGGTTAAGTCCCTCTTTATTCCCCAATTTTTTTTTATCCTCATTTCTTTATAATTTGGCTAGGTGTTGGAGAAGTTGTATCTTCCATCCTCAATGTTTTCCTTAGTTTGGATTTTAATTATCTAACTTACCTCCTAGCTGCTTCTCTCCACATCTCTAAAAATTCTATTAGTCCTCTCCTTCCATTAACCCCAAGTAACAAAAGGAGGAACTTGATTCCACAGGTCCACACTAACATTATGTGAAAAACGACAATTTGACCAACCTTCAATAAATAGCTTCATAGAATTGGGAAACACCTAATCAGAAGACAACAACTGCAGAAAGCAAGACCACACTTCCCTCGCATAATGGAATTGAAAGAAAATATGAATTATCGACTCCTCTTCCTGCTTACAGAGTGAACACATGTTTACCAGCTAGAAGCCTCTCTTAACCAAGTTGTCAATGGTGAGAATTTTTCCATAGGCAACAGTCCACCAAAAATAATTAATTTTTGGAACAAGATTCTTTAGCCACACCCTATCCCATAAGTGATCAGGAACAACAACCTAGGCCCTCACCAGATCTTCATAGGTCTTTTTGACTGAGAAATAGCCAGAAGAGTTGCTTTTCTAGAGCCACTCATCATCCCTTTCTCTATCGAACCACTTAGCCTCCCCTATCAAATTATGCAGATTGATGAGGATTGGATCCCAATTCACCTGTCTTTGACCTCTCTGATTATTTCTCCTTAATAAAGTGTCGAACTCCTTCCATTTGGGTTCCTCCCTATCCCAATTTATATAATCACACACCTTTTTGCCACAAATCTGGTTTAAGCTAAGCTTGAGAGGATTCAAGTCATCATAGGCTAACAAAGTGGAATTCTCTATCCAAGGACCCTTCCAAAAATTAGTATTATTCCCATTCCCTATTCTCTTCCTTGCCCCCATCTTTAGCACATTCCTCAACCTCACAAAATGGTTCCATAAGGTTGAACCAGGAGGCAGGTCCGATTGTGAGAGAAAATAGCCAAGATTCTTGTTCCTTAAGTACTTAGCTTGAAAAAAAATTACCTAGTCTTTGGAGCCTTCCAAAAGATTCCAACCAATTTTAGTCGTTAAAGATTTGCTTAGCATAGAAATTCTTCTCATCCCCAAACCCCCACATTGCATATTTTAAAATATCTTATTATTTATATGTACATGCATATCTACATACTTGTGTATACTAAAAATAAGACCTAATAATAAAAATACAAATCAAACAATATTAATTATCATATATTATATTATTTAGATAAATACAATTAATTCAATTTATATTTTAAATCTCACTATCAAGAACTAAGAAATCAAATGTACAAAAATGACAATTATTATATCTTATACTTGAAAATTATATACAAAACATGTCAAGGCAAATTGGTCATGTCAAAATTCAATTGAATAGATGTGATATTAATACTTGGTGAAAATTTTATTTGAACTATGCCAACTCCTCCATGCCTTCTTTTATTGAAAAATGGCATGTAAATATTATTAAAAAAACCTAAAACTATAAAATAATCCATTAAAAAAACTCCTTATTATTATGTTATTTTGTTTACATAAAATAATTCTTAAACAAATAATTCTTAATTTTTGATATGTTGTATTTAAGTATATTTTTTAATTTGGCATTCAAATAAGATCAAGTATGACAAATGAAAATGTGTTCATTTTTATTAAACCATTTCTTGGTAGATGAAAGAGTTGTTAAAAATTAAATGCATTCATTTTTTTATGTTTTAAAATTTTAGTATACCTTTTAGTCACTTACAATTAACTCTTTGGAAGAAAATTAAGGTATACGACAAATTCAATGCCAGCAATTCATCGATGGAAAATTCATCGTCAACAATTCACCGCGGGAAAATTCACTGCCATGACAATTTACCGTGTGAAAAATTAATTGCATGAATTTTTGGCGATTAATTTTCCACGGAGGTGAATTGCTGGTGGCAGTGAATTGTTGACGGTGAATTTTCTGTCAGTAAATTGTTGACGGTGAATTTTCCTAGAGCCGAAGATTAACATTAAAAATAATAATTTTCATCTACAAAATACATGACTTTAAACTAATGAACTATCAATATTGATTAAGGTTTTAGATCCAATTTATTTGACACCATCACACTTCTTTGATACAAATTCTAAGTACCAAAACTACAAAAATAAATATATGTTATTTTAATAGCTTCTACATGAAAAGAACATATAAACTTCTCCATCATACAAAAGAAATGAGCCTTTATGGTGTACAACCCATTATGAAAATTTGGGAACACTTTGTTGATAACAAACCCTTCCAATCTAACTCAAATATTATGAATAAAAACTAAACATCACTACTAGAAGAGAAATTGTAGTAAGACTAGTCTTGAACTAAATTCTATATAAATGGCAATCACAACAATGCCCTAATTTCATGATCTCACAAATGTAGATTTTTTTCTAACCATAACAATTACGTAGAAGAGGCTCCATCAATAAGATTTAAAATATATAACTCCTAGATTATTATTTTATAGTATTGACATTGGTTCTATATAGAGAATAGATAATGCTTAAAATTGGTAAGACTTCATATTAAAAGACTTATATCAAGTATAATATTGTGGAAAAACTCATATCCAAGTATGCATGTTATTTTAGATTTTGTTTTATTTAGTGGTTTCTTTTTCAACATTATGCAAAGTTTTTTTATTACCTCACAATATGTTTAATAAACTTTTATATTAGACTCTTTATATGAATTGTACTCTTTTCCAAAAAAAAAAAGAAACTTAGATTATTATTATAATTCAAATCTTGTATTAACATTGGAAGATTGTTGTTTCCTATCATGGGTTAAAATTGGCTAAAGATGGGGGGGTTACTAAAGTATGGCTAGAAGGGGACTCTTTGAATATCATTAACTACCTGAAAAAAGGTAAACTCTCCCTCCTGATCTATTGAAAGGCTAATCGAAGACTCAATTGTAATTTTAAATTCTTTTGAGAATGTTTACATTCCTCATGTTTATCGTGAGGCCAATGGTGTTGTTGATTTATTGGAAAATGTGGGGGTTTCTTTGAAACTAGGTCTTGGAACTCTAATGACCACTTTCCCATTGATCTTATATCTCTGCTTAATAATGATAATTCTTCACATGCTTCTTATGGAAGGGGGTTGGATTAGGAAGTAATGTACTTGGAGTATGGCTTCATAATTGCCTCCTTATATTGATTAGACTTTTGAGTGGCATCATTTGCCTTGATAATTGTGGGAATGCGAGCTATGATCTCACGAGGGATTTGGCCTTAATGAATACTAGCACATAGAATGTCAGTGTTGCATGCTTTTTGGGTGTTATTTTCCTCCTGGCATTTTTTATTCCTCATTCTTGTGGATTATCCTTTAACAATTCTTTGCATTGGTATTTGCTTTCAAGTATGGGGGCTGAGAGGTGTAGAATTGAGCCCATGTCATGTGATCAAATTAAGGCCAATGGTGAGGTGTGGAAGATTTTTGAGAAAGGGGGGTCACCCCTTTTATGGAAAAACTCCATGGCTTTGATCCTAAGACTTCATGGGAGTTTGTGGATACTTGGCACAACTATGTCCTAAGAATTTTGGGGGTTGACGTCACTGTTAATGAAGAGTTCATCATGGAAGTCACTGGTCTTTCAATGCAAGGAAGGAAGTTTTACAAGGAAAAGGCTATGTCTGCATCAGCTAGGATGAATTTCTTGCTGGATAAGGAGAAGGCCAAAATTGTGCAGCTATCGTGTGGGGGCTATGACAGGACCTCCATTAAACCCATTTAGGAAGATATGGCTATGGCTCTCATGCGCTATTACACTCTGGATGGGAGACTCTACCATTTTTGGGCATCACTTCATGTTATTGAACCATTTCTGTCATGGTAATTTGGTTTCCTTCATGTTCTATCTACTCTTGTCTTTAGAGAATGATATAATGGAATTTAGAAAGAACCCCAACAACCCTTTTTTACACGAAGGGTTGATGCTTTTAATTGTAGATCATATTAAGGATAGATATGTCATTGAAACCCCTATTCCTAGTAGAGCTCATAAGTCCAAGGATTCAGACTATGAAACTGGTGAGGATTCTATTGAGGTGGAGGATGTTGAAGGTGAGACAGAATTTGGGGATAAGGAGGACTCTCTTGCTTGGTCTGATGGCTATCACACGAACTTGGATTTAGACAATCCCACCTCGATTGCGGCAAAGAGTAGAATTTCGGCTAAGTTTGGGAAAGGTGGTAGGGTTTCCAAGAAGGGATCTGTGCCCTCCCCCTCGCGAGTGAAACATATTTTTTTTGGTGATTCTGAGGAGGGTATCAAAGAGGGTAATTTTGGTGTTAGGAAGAGTGCGAGATTGGGATCTGCAAGTGGGAAAGTTGTTGTTGTCCAGGATGTGGAGGAAGTTGATATTTCTGGTGGCAAGAAGAGTGTGAGATTGGAGTCTACTAGTGGAAAATTTGATATTGTTTAGGGTGTGGAGGAGCCTCTTCAAGGGGTTGATGATAGGTTAATTGTGAGTGGTGAGGCCAAGAAGGCTCCTACAATGGGGGAGGTTAAGGCTTCAAATAATTTTGTTGATTTGGACGCGTCCCCTACTATTTTGCTTTCTGAGGGTAAAGGTAAAGAGCAGTTTGTTCCTCCTGCTAGTAATCTGGGTGAAGAGCTTCCCGTGGGCTCTCAACAAGGGATGGATTTGAATTGGGAAATGATGGATATTAACTAAGCCTCTAGTTTGGTGAAAGAGGGTTCTAATATCTTTTTTAATGTATTGATGTGGCTCCTTCAAGAATTGCAGAATTTGCATGGTAAGTGTGATACTATTGCTCAGTGCAACATCTCTACCTTGAGAAGTAATAGGGAGCCGAACTTAGTCTTTAATATGGTTAAGACCATGAATGTCACTCTTAACAAAATGGTGGAGGACTTTGCTAAGTTTAAAATGGATCACGACCCTAGAATTGTAGCCCTCGAGAAGAACTTCCTAAAAGTTTGTAAGGATCTGAGTACTTTGGTCAATCTCAGTGAGGATTCTCTTGAGACCACGGTGGAGGGACTAGTGCTCTTAAATGAGAAAGCTAAGGAATGGACTGGTAAGCCTCTTCTTCCTTAACAGGGGGAGCATACTGTGGGTGAGGATAGTGGAAAGGGGAAACAGGTTATTGATCTTGGGGCTAGGTCGAGTGTGTGTACTCGCAGCAAAACCAAGAAAGGCAATGCGGTCTCGATGCAAGATGTTAAAGAGGTTGTGGAGGTGCACGACAAGGTCATCACCAAATATTTGGAGGCTGCAGGGATTTTAAAAGATCTCCTTTAGTTGTTGCTTTGTTCCTATTTTATCTGTTGCTTTTTTGTTGATGGTCAGCTGATTGTGGTTTAATCAACGTTTTGTTTTTTGGGGCATCTTTATTGTCTTATCTTTCGTGATGCTTTTTGTTTTGTACAGGGTTTCAGGCACCCTTCAAAACCTATTTTCTAATAATCAAAAACATTGGAATATTGTGCCCAATAAACCTATACTTATAATTGATAAAATGTCATGTCTCCCATCCATGTATAATGATTATTTTTTTCTTTTGGTGATATTGTATTAAGTCAAGCATGAGATTGAAACTGAAGCTATGAACTTGTGACTACAACTTATGACAATTTGTCACTACATCAAAAATCTATGTTAATTATTTTCCAAGTTATAAAATAAAAGCTTACCAATGCTATAAGAAATTCACATATTTTAATAATCTTTTTACAAGAATGAATTTAGGGTTAGACATAGCATTTTCTAAGTTAACTTAATATATGAAAAAATAGGTCCATTAAAAATATAAATATATGATTAATTATATATTTGATCTAGTATCAACATCTAAATTTTTTATTGGATAGACTATATATATAGTCTATCTCCATCACTTGTTCCTCGTTCTTATATATATATATATATATATATATATATATATATATATATTGAAACGAAGGAAATATAGGGGGTGTGTGTGGGGTTCAAAAGGATGTGTTTGTTGGGATGGTATGATGGACCTATTTTCCTTTATTTCATTGGGAAACAAAATCCATATAAAGAATTGACTTACAACCCTTAGGTGAGTCAACTCAATGAGGGAATCTACTGATTTTCTTATGATTGAGGACAGGGGTATCACCCTGAACAACACTTTTGAGAGAAAAAATAAAAATAGTAAATCACCACAATTATGAAAGCTAACACTTGAAACATCGATTTAAAGCATAATATAGATAGAAACAACAAAGTTATGGCAGATCTGAAAATGGCAGAGTGATGTGTACCTATCACTAAAATGCAGATTCGGGAGGCTAACTAGGACTCATTCAGCTATAGGAAAATGGGTCTTTGTACAGAGGTTTCAACCAACTTTCAGGAGCCTCTGATGCTAGTTTGTAGCTTCTATTTGATTCAGGTTTTAGTGTTGGAAAGTCAGAAATAAGATCTATAGGTGAGTTTATGTGAATTGACGAAAATGTTGACAACTTTTTTTCAACTTTGACAACTTTTCCAATTTTTCTCCTCAAGAGATCTTCAATCCTTCTTCAACCTAAGATATGCAACACAAACACAAGAGGGAAAAAAATTTTTTTGGTGAATGGGGGTTTGCCTTAGTCAAACCCCATTTGGGTAATTAAACCTTGAATTGAAATAATGAAATTTGAAAGGAATGATAAATGAACAATGTTATGTTGCAACTCACCAAACCCTTGAATAAACCTTTGGAATGTTGATCTTGATCTTGCATGAAATGGCTTCAATGAATATGGATCTTGATGCTTGAAATATGACTTGGATCTTTGAAACCTCCATCACAATATTAGCTCTAAAAACATGCATGCTTGCAAGAGACCTTGACATGATGCTTGAGAGCTTGATTGCTGCAATAAATCACTGATAAATCTGCTCTTGAATGCCCTTGATCATAATATTTTCTCTTGTAAACTTGAATTATGCTCTCATGAATTTTCTCTAGGTGTCTTAGGATGTGAATTTGATGAAATAACCTTGTATTTATAGGCATGTATCCTTAATTTCTTGAAAATTAAACATTATAAGCTGACATTGAAATTTGAATTTGGGGACAATAAAATACCGCCAAAAACATGTTTTAAATTTAGGTTCAAAGGCCTAGGGAGGACCCCTTTGCCCATGGCCGAATGGGTCCTAGGTCCCCATTCCTGGAACACACATTGCTCAAGGTAAAGTATTATGTATTGGAATTAATTGTTGTTGAGTTTCCCCTTCGAAAAATGTAATTTGTTAGGCTTGTAGATGTAAAATAGGGTTTATTAAGACATAATTAAGTCCAATATAATTGAAGGGACCCAAACAAAGTGTGAAAATGTAAAGGAGTACATTTTTCTACACTATATATATCACCTTTATATCCACTATCTCCACCTCTTCTTCCAATTATGTTCCTCATTCTTTGGTTCTCCTCCCTTCCCCTTGTTTCGTTTTAAGGTTATGTCTGCAATCTAATCCTCTATTGTCCTATTTTTGATGATGGATAATTGGATGTGATTCAAAAAGCTAAATGCAAAAATATACATAGTGAATCTAGAAGCAATCTCAACTATATATAATATTATCAATCAAATTTCCTCTAATACAACTTTAACAAAACAACATAAATATATATTGTTTAGCATATAAAATTACTTATATATACCCCATCTAATAACACTTGCTAAACACTTTACTAATATACAATGATAAAATCAATAATTGTTATTTCACAAGAAGGATGTAAGACAATGGATTTTATCATTTGTGTTGACAACACAACCAGTTGTGCATTCTATTGCTTCAGGATCTCTCATGATATCTCATAGCCCTTAGAGGAAACTCGAGGAAGGTGAATTTATTACAAAAACCAAAGAATCACCTCATCCTCTCCAGTTGAGGTCAGTGCCACCAAAAAAATTGCAGAATTTTTTTTCCTCTTTGGAAGAGTCGAACTTCGATAACATGATCAAGTCCCATACATGATTTTTCTTTCTTGGAATGTTCGAGGCCTCACAGACCTTGCCAGGAAGTATTATGTTAGGTATACTTTTCATAAATATGCTAGCATTGATGTTTTATGTCTTCAAGAAGTTAAAGTTGCTATTTTTTTGTGATTAGCTACATGTCGAGTTATTTGTCTAGCCAACAAGATGTTTTCCATTAGTCATGTTGTTGGGTGTGGAGGGGTTGTCACCCTTCTATCACCTCGTTGGCACGATTATGTTGTAGATCATGGTTTTGACCCTATGCACTGGCTGATTTGGATCCTTCTAAACATTGATAATAATTCCTTTGAGATTATTAATGTTTATGCCTCTAATGATGTTGTTGAAAGATCTCGTCTCTAGCGATGGATCGTCGATTCTCTTCCAATTTCCATTTGGGTTATGTGTTGCAACTAATATGGTTGAGGTGGCATAAGACAAAGAGGGTACTCTGCCTTTTCGGTGGACAACTAGTGAGAGAGAGGCTTGGTTTTATATGCGCAATCAATTGGGTCTTTTTTATCCCAATATTGGTTGCCACCACTCATTCTTTATGGCATACTTGGAGTAGCTTTTAGGCTAGGTCTAACGGAATTTTTAAGTGGCTTGATCGTGCAATGATCTCTACGCAATTGTTCTTCTCTTTTTCCAGTTGTTCCCCTCTCTCGGTTATGTCGTTAGCGGATGCCACCTTGTCAGACCACTTTCTCATTCATTCCAAGATTGAGTGGCAGGTGGAACCACCTCGGTCATATAAGTCTCAATTTTTTTTATACCTCCTTGTTAAATCATCGACCCATGCTGACCCACATCAAAAGAATCTAGAACCTTGAATGCAAACCTATTCAGACAACATGGTGGATTGCTTGGTGGAATAATGTCATTAACCACACCACAGTTTCTTCGCATTTATGGTTGTCGGATGGCCATTTTCCACATGTGATCATACGAGGCCACCATCTCGAATATTTGAAGTGCCACAGGGGCCTTAGCTGACAACCCTTTCTCCTCAACCTTGCAGGTCAAGGTGGCAAAGTTGATACATCAAAAGCAAGTTGTTGATAGTTATGTTGCCAAAGGTGCCCAAATCAAGGTCAGACCGCACTAGCTTAAAATCAGTGATCATGCCTAAAAGTAATTATTCATTTTCTTAGAGACCGACACACTTCTCATGGCATAAAGCAAATCAAGGAAGGTAATAATGTCCTCACAAAATTTCCTGTCATTCTTCAGGATTTTGTTAGGCATTATGAAAAGGTTTTCACTGCCCAAGATCACACTCCTCAACATGCCAATTCTCTCCAAGAGTCTCTCAGACTTGTGCCTAGCAGGCTTTCTTCTGCTCAAAGGAATTTTTACGAGAAATTTCTCACCATCAAGGATCTCAAGGAAGTCATGAGCTCTACGGCTAATGATAAAGCTCTGAGAATTGATGGATTTCCTTGTGAGCTTTACAAATCCCTTTGGGGTTGTGTGGGAGAAGACCTTCATAAATTTTATTTGGATGCTTATCATTATAAATCCCTAGGCCATCTTATAAACAAAGGAAATATAAAATTCATACCTAAGGTTGGAGATCCTGAAGATATTTGCAACTAGCGGCCCATTACACTCCTCAATATCTCCTACAAAATCATAACCAAGGCTCTTGCCTTGAAGATTCGCCATCTTCTTCCCCAGATCATTCGCCTAAAGAAAACTGGGTTCATTCAATCCAGATCCATTTTGGATAACATTATTGCGGTTTGGGAAGGTATGGAGT
>VDFB02276069.1:91153-127852 GCA_007258455.2 Sequoia sempervirens | reverse complement strand
GTTATGATGAATTCTCTAATCATTGATTATAGATTGACATTGAATTTTTAATTTTCTTATAGGTGGTATAGTCACCAAACTTTCCATCTATTTATTTTGTGACCCTTGGTCACATTTTATTTAGCATCTCAATCAAGCTCATTTTAATCTTATTGCTAGAATTGATGATTCTCCCTCTTGGGTTATATTTTATCCTTGTGATGGCTATCTAAATGTTTGAAATTGCTGGTCCTATTTTATGTTGTGTTTGTTCCCTATCATGTTCATTACAAACCATTAATAGAATGTATGAGGGAGTAGATGGAAGAGAGTGTGCTAAGTATTGGTGTTCATGTTAATTAGAATAATGTTGTTTCAGTTCTTGTTCTTAATGAAATAGAAGTAGATGTTGTGTGGTGTTTAATTTGGAAAATTTTGTGAAATATTTGTATTCATATGGTTTCTAGCTTTGAGTGACTTCGATGTGTGTAAATATCTTCATTCTTGGAATTGATTGAAGTGTATTCAAATCCTTTTATGAGAGTATCTATGAAATTATATGTTCTCTAAGTGAGATCAAATGTGTGAATAATTGTGTTTACATCGAGTGATTGAATATATTTTCTAGTAGATGGTTGGGTCTGATTTAGTCCACCAACTATGTCTGCCCTTTCTTGTCTTGGTATTTCTTATTATGGTCTTGTGACCATGTTTCCTAGTGCCTTGTCATTAGCTGAGTGTTTGTTGAGGTGTCTTGGGCATTGAAATCCAAGTTATTTGATAGCATGAAAACACACATTGAGTCATTTGGGATACAATTTCCATAGCTACACGTATGTTTGACATCATGTAGGTTATGAAGGTGTGTTAGTAAGTGCTTTGACACATATTATTGTGTTTCTTTATTATATTAAATATGTCTACCCTTATCAAGTTACTAGTTGAGGTTATCCTGATGGAGTTTATTCTTGGTTGTATAGTGGTGTTCCTAGCTTAAGGCTAGAAGTAGATGCAATTCTAATTTGAGGAATTAAATATCTTATGTATTCTCTTAAAGAATACTTAGTGGTTGATGGTTTCCATTCCAATAATTATTTCATGATCTTTTTGAGTTGTTTAACCCTTAGGTGGGTCATAGTTGAGTGTCATGATAGTGAAGATATGAGTTTTTATCTTATGCTTTGTGTTTAGTTGCTTCCTTAGTAGTTACAGTGTGGATTTTAGGTTGCTAAGCCTTGTTGTTAGGAGTGTTTATGCCTTTCATAGTTAGTTTCATAGATTCTTTCCTCTAAGAAACCTTGTGTTGTTCCTAGTTTCACATTAAGAAGCTAATGTGTTTAGGAAATCCTTACTATTTCCAAGTGGTATCGAGAGAAAATTTGTGAGTGTGCCACAGTTAGAAGTGAGACAAGATCTTGTTGAGCACGGAGGTGAAGTAGTGTTTCCTCTATTCTTATGCTAAGGAAGGGTTGGAAGGCTTGTGTTCCTTTTCCTTATTTGTATTAGTAGCTAGAAGGAGTTCCTAGCTATTGTGGCAATCCTTGAGTAGGAACTTGTTGGATTGTGGTATGTTGGACCTATGAGCTGATTCGTACCATTAGTTTTAAAGGAAGTTGGTGAAGGCAGTGTAGTGACCTCTGAGGTGGTTGAGAACTTAGTGGTGGATGGTCACTTATCTTGTGCACCCTAGAGTTACATGTTTTGTGCCTAGACTTGGTGAGAGGTCTAGAGGATTGATTTGTGAGTATGGCGTGTTTGAAGGATCATGTACTAGGTGTACCCATCCTTTCTTGTACAAGATCTAGGAGTGATTCTAATAGATCCCACTCAAATTATTGATTTGCATAATATTAAGTTACATAATAGAGATATTGTGCAATATAAGGTCCAGTGGGACCAATTTTTTTTTGTAGAAAGTGCTACATGGGAGAATACAAAAGATATAGACTATTCTTTTCCTTATTTAAGTAATTAGTTTTGATGTATTTTATTTTCATAGTGAGATAATTTATCACATTGGTGTGCTACTTGTGTTGTCTCACAACATGCCCCATTTTTCCCCTTGGAAAAATGTGGACCCCCTCTTTTTCTTTTCTTTTCCTTGCTTTTTTTTTTGCTCGCTTTGGCGTTGTTTTGATGCCTGGCCAGTTGTTGTTTTCCCCTCTCATTTTCACTTGGCCTCTTTGTTGTCATATCATTTTGTTTCCCGGTTTTGATGTTTCAGTATGCTCTTAATGTTTAGTCTATTACCGGAAACTGGAATCCCGGAGTCCTGCATTTGAGCCAAAAGAATTTGTATCTTCATAAGATTCTAACTTCTCCCGGTATTTCATTGATCAAAATTTTAATCCCGGTATTTGTCTCTTCTATCAGAGTCTAGTATTTTTTGTTTTTGTTTTTTTGTTTGTTTGTTTTTTTTTTCTTCTAAAAGTCAGAAACCGGAGAGTCTGCTTTGAAATATGTCAAATTTATCCTTTAGACTTGATTTCTAGTCTTTCCTTTCGTTCCAGTTTTCTCTTTCTTTAGAAGGTATTTCCTGGATCCCGATGTTGTTTACTTCTTTCAAAAGCAATATTAGAAAGCTTTAATCCCAATGATCACCAATCGATCACATATATTTAATGACATATACCTTGCAAAGAATTAGCGTGACATCTGATTGCCACGTATAATCACTGTACCGTCTTTCTTCTCAAATAGTGAGCCAACATAGAAATCTAGGTGTTCATGATTTGGACCATAATCCATAATGATTGCACCTTTATTCTAGGAATTAATGTGAAATAATAGGTAATTAATGGTGGAAAACTACCTATATACTTGGCACCACCTCAAGCATGCAATTTCTTTTACAACACTCCACTTCACATCATAATGCAAATTTTCTAAGGACATTGAGTTAATGAAATGACATTGGCACGCAAAGAAAGGTAAAATTTTGAGAAACTAAGACACAACTACCAAGGGTTTTGAAGTTGCATTATGAAGAATCACCATTATTAACCAAAACCAGGTATGTTTCGAATAACTGATACTTTGTTAAGAGTTTCTCAGGCTAAAAATCTTGATAATGGTATTTCCCATTCTGAAATTGAAATGTTAATTATTCTTCGAGTTGTTAAATTTAATCGAAAATGAATTGAAAATTTTATGAAATGTAAGTTTTGGTTAAATCTAACCCTAACTCACACACAAGACACATATTCTAAAAATTGCAGAGCACATTAAATATACAAAATGAGTACTTCTGATGCAAGGGAAGAAGATGAATTCAAGTATTGCAATTCACAAGCCATACCCATCAACGTATTGGTTATAGACACCCACGTGGGATGGTCTTCTAACATTGAAATCCATTCACAACTATTACAAGAGAATGATTCTCAATGTACCAAGAGTGTTGTGGAAAATGGGTTACTTCCTACAGGAGGGTTTCCACTAGCAATGGAAGCTCCTAAGAGGATTGTTGAGAAAGAAGGAAGAATTTATGTAGACCTGTTATAGAAAGGAATCATATACACATTTGGTCTCCCCATTTACACACAGATGTTCAATGTCGATCTAAAGACCAAGACTAGGACATATTAGAGCGTTGAGGAGTGTAATAGAGAAATTATGAGCTCCCAATGGTGCCAACAACCAATTACACAACAAACTAAGATAATTCAGAGGTCTATATTTAAACAAGAAATGCAAGATATTATAACTTTGTTGAGTAGAGTAGCTGGTTTAAGAGATGCAAGCAAATTCAAACCCTGGATGTTTGTGATAATATCCCGCATGATAGAGGGTCCTGTGGAGTTGCATTGGACAAAATTGATAAGTGATAGATTACATGAACATATTACTACATTCCCCAAAACTAGATGCTTCTACATGTCATCATATGTTATTTACTCCTGTGTTATGAGAGCCAGTAAACAAGGGTTGAAACAGATTGGTACTCTGGGCACAAAAGTTGGCAACAGTTTGATATGTGCACATCTACCCCAGATCACCGTCCACAGGTATAAAGATGATTACAAGAAAGTTAATGATTTGTTCTCCATGAAATTGGTGAGAAAAATGGAAGGTGATAAATCTAAGAGATTATCCCTAGAAGCAAAAAGTGCCATTCGACCTATGGGAGGCTAGTACATACAGTTCCCAACTTACTCCTACATTAGAGTGGAGGGATTTGATGGAAACCCATTCATGCTGCCCAAGTATCCTACAGATAAAATTATTCTATTGGAATTAGTGAGATAGTTAAAACCATCTCAGGCTCTTTATAACCATGCTCACAAGAAGGCCTCTTTTAAATTTCCCATCATAATAGGAAATTATAAGTGCAGTGCAATTAGAGTAACTGATTTGTGTGAAGAAGAACTGAGGACCTACCATTTTGAAGAGTTTCCACTCCAGAGAGTATATTATGATATTGAAGGAAATATTGCTAAAAATATAGTTAGTTTTCATGCTCATGTGCCTCATTTAGAAGATTATTGGCTTAATTGTGAAGACAAGCACGTGGTAAGAAGAAGAAAATATGAAAGAATGACTTTAAGATTTGCTCAGATGCTCAAACTTTATGACATCCCATACCAATTGGAAGAAGATGATGGTCAGGTGTTGAATCAATTTTACAATGATGACAGGGTATATGATGAACCCATTCCAAACCCAGGTGTTGATGATGAAGATATGACATCAATTGATGACTTTACTCGACCAGTCTTAAGGTATACTCAACATTGGATTGATTATTTTTGCAAAGGTTTGAGAGAAAGAGGAATTGAACCTATCTTCTCAAAAGATAAAAGGAAACAAAGAGATGAAACTGCTTTTGAAAGTGGAGAGCCTACCAAGAAGAAAAGAAAGACTAGTAAGGCGATTCCAGGTGTTAGAATTGAAGAAAGAACCCCTAAAAATACAAGACAACAAGCTCCCATAAAATCATCTGATAAATAAAAAGATGTAGAGATAGGTAAAGATAAATTGAAAGTGAGACCTAAAGGTGCATCTTCCTCCACAGCTAAACCTAGAACAAGAGTAATTATTGATGAAGGAACAGGAGCAACAAAGAATGTTGGTGGACAAACCAGGTCTCCTTCTCAAAGGGCTGCAACATTATTTACCTCTTCCTCTTCTGTTAATATGGCTAGTATGAAACAAGCATTGGGAGGGACTCCTATAGCTTTAGAGGAAATTTTTGAAGAAGATGAAGCCAAAATCAAAGAATAGGTGGACAAATGGGGTGCTATGTGGGAGAAAGTGCAAGAAAAGAAGTCTAAAGACAAACCTATGGTACACCCGGTGATAGAAGAAATTTAGGATACAAGCTCTAACCCTATAAATGTTGAAGAAGAAGAGTTTATTCAAGGAACGCTCACCTCAGAGGCAGGAAACCCTAGCGTACTTGAAATGGAAATAGGGGAGACTGCGGAGCAAGATCCTATTGATGAAAGAATTATTGAAGATACTCTTGATTCCCATCCTTCACTTGGGAATGTGCAAATGTTAATGAACACTCGTAGGTCTTTGAAGAATCAGAGAAAGGCCATGCTGAAACTGAAATTGAAACTGAAATTCCAAAAGAAGAAGCTACACAGTTTGCAGGAGATGGAATTGAAAATGAAGAGAATCCTGCTGTAGCAGTAAATGAAGAAGATAATGTTCAAAAAGATGAAATAGAAAATCTGGATAGATAGGAAAATATAAGTCTCCAAACAGAGGAGGTAGTGTCAAACCCTACCAATCCCGAATCTATTCCAGATATCACTAAAGAAATTCCCATTTCAAAAAATGTGGCAAGTCAAAGAGAAGAAGTTCCTGAAACAAGTGGTAAACAGGGACAAGGAAATGTTACAGAGGTACAACAAGATGATGATACACCTAATTGGTTAATCAGGGAATTAGCTTCTCCAATGGAAGTGGAAGTATTACCTCTCAATCTTAATAATTTTATACAAGAAGTAGGTGCCCCTAAACCTAGGCGCAAAGCAAAGATAAAGCATGTCATACAGAGGAATGCAGATGGAATAGAACTATTCAGATATCCACTCCAACAACTGATAAGGACATACATGAAATAATGCCTAAGGAGTATAAGATCACAAGTATTGATCTTGGACACTCATCTTGGCAACAAGAATTAGAGGAAATAAAAGTAAATTTAAATGCTACTATTTCCAGAGTACAAAAATATAAATAGAAGAAAAGAGAATTGAAAGAATGGGTTGCTACCTTCAAACACTTTATTAATTCATTGACTTTATCTTGTCAAGAACAAGCTGAACTACCCCGACATCCGGTGTTGATGTCATAAGAGCAAGTAGATGCAATTGTTGCAGTTCGTCATAAAATTAACCTGTTTGAAGAATGGATTGAATACTGGGTAAAGCAAGGAGAATAATTTATTACAGAGGCAATAAGAAAGTACAAGGAAGCATGCCATCATTCAGAGAAATTGAAAATATTTGAAGATGAATGTATATTTCGCCAGGAGCAGGTCATTGATGAAAGGTGAAACATTGAAATTCTCATGCAGTCAGACATCCAAGAATTAATACAGAGTAATGTAATGTCAAGACATGAAATCTCATTTCCAGGAAAATGGAAGAAATAGCTGAAATAGAAAGGTGACATGTTAATACAATGTATTGAAGGATTTGAAAAAGTCACCGTCGAGTGTAGAAGTTTGATCAGTGAAAATCAAGAATTTATTAAAATATTGACACGTCAAGGTTTTGATCCCCAAACATTAGGACAGGAGGGAAAGGAAGCTAAATATTTCATGGAATGGATAGAAAGGATAAATAGAGATCCTATTCAATTGCTGACACAGGAGGTTATTGGCGAAATACTACAGTGCATAAATGTTATAGCCAAGTATGAAGCAGAAAAAGCACAGAAAAATGACATCATACTTCGAGTAACTGAAGAAATATTAGGCTCAAGCTCACTTGGAGAGCAATATGAAGAATTTGAAAAGAGCGCATACATCAAGTATTAAGGGCTTTCCAAGAATATCAGTTGAAGAAAGAAGGAAGAATCCTAGAGCCCGAGTCATAAGCGAAAAGAGAAAGAACCGGATACTGGATACTGGAAATATGATGAATTTTATTTTGGTTTCAATTTTAAATTTGTAGGTTGATCCCAGTCCTGGTAGGTGTTCCTCATTTCAATGTTTTGGAAGGAAGCTGGTAGCCTTGATTGATACAAAGTGTTCGTGTTGAAGTATGAAGAGAAGTGTTGCTACGGATGAAGTCAAAGACTTGACTATTCTAGAATGTTCTTGATGACAGTTGGCAGATGCCATGTGACACATTTTAATTTGTTGTTTCTGATTCTCTAAATAAACTTTTAAGTTGAACTTCTGGGGCCTTGTTTCTATAAAAGGCCATCTCCCACATTTTTATTTTAAGTTCAGAATTTGTGGATGTCGGAGGAGCATAAACTTCTTTTAAGTTTTGTTCTTTTTTCTTATTTTTTGAACCATTCTGGTGTAAAACTTTGTATGCACATATACATTAATTGATATCAAAGCTTTATGGATAGCTACCTATCTCAATATCTTTTGTAGTTGGTTTTGTAAGTTCAGCCGAACAAGACTGTATGTTGCGCCGTTTAAGGGTGCATACAGAACCTACTCGATGTCCATAAACAAAACCCTCTCTTTAAAAGCTTGCACCATTTTATATGTAGCTGTGAAGTAATCTGGTGAAGTATAAAGCGGTTTGCTTTGTTTTAATTAATTCTTTGGGGAATCCATGGAGAATAACTGGGAGAAACTTTTATTTCTCAATATTTTTTATACTTTGTTTTAGAATAGATGTTTAATATTTGAAAATTTTCCAAAAAATATAAATGAATGGAATTTTTTTGTTGAAAATCTTTTATTTTCCATGAATTTGTTGAATGCTTAATTCTAAATATAATTAAGTGATAGCAAGGAATTTGTGATGTTCATGAAATATTATGTTGAATCTTTCAGTTTCATGATGTTATTCAATGAATGAAGTGAAATTTTATGTGAAATGTTTACAATTCTTAGCAAAGCTAGAAATAATCGTAGTCCCTTTGAGATTAACAACAAATATCACATCATTGCGCGAGAGTGACCCTAGTGCAACCATGACCTGGTTATCAGAGACTTGGGATTAAACGAAAGCCAATCTTTTCCCTGTGAATGCAGAGTTTCCCTTTAGGTTGTCTTTGTTCCATATCTTTCAAGGAGGATAGGATCTTCGCAGTCTTGTCTGTGGAGATTTTATTCGACCTATTTACTGCGAGTAAAACCGTCGTCAACACTACTCTTATTTTTTCAATGCGTGTCTAGTAAGACATTGGGATGATGTCTCTTCCTAGTGGGGAAATATGACACATCTCATTTTTCTTGCATAAACTTAGTTAATAAATAAACATAACTAGTTAAGAATATTGGTTGAATATCTTATTATTGTTTGATCATGGATAAATGTGTTTTTAAATTAGATTTTACTTTTAAACGATTGAAATGGAAATTTAAAATGGAGATGAGATGTTATGTGTATGTGCTTCGTCTATGGTTTTATGGACTAACCTATTGAAATAAATCTAAGTGTGAATGAGAGCAGGAATGTGTCAAAGGTGAGAACATGATTGAGATAGAGGTATCTTATCTGCTTGGAAATAATTAGCATGATGGAAACCCAATGCACACACACACTCACATAATTTATTTTTTCTTGCATTGTGTTATTATGGTTACGCCATTACTTTGTATGTTATGATTTGACTAATGACTAAGTTTTGGCTATGCTTAAGGTTATTATGTTAGTGAAAATAAACTTAATTGGTGAAATAAAAGTATGTTTTGGTAAAAAAATTTCAAAAATTAAGTCAATTGATAGAAAAATAAAATATTTTATTTTAATAAATTACATAATTTATATTTATATATCTTAATAATATAATATTATTATTTATATAGATAAATAAATAAATATATAAAATCTTGTTAATGAAATATTTAAATAATTTAAATTAATTGCATGATTATTATTAAAGAAAATAAAATTAAATAAAAATAAGTTTTATTATAATTAAATATAATAAGTTTAAATTCAAATTAAAAATCACATACAAAAGAATCATGCAAAGTTCAATTCTAAAATTAAAAGTGATACTCCAACCAAAGTCTAGTTTTGCATGAAATTACTAAACCATAAATAAGGGGGGAGAAAACATATGCTAGGGGACATAATTTAGTTCTAAAATAAAAAGTGATACTCCAACTAGAGTCTAGTTTTGCATGAGTATTGCATGAAATTACTCAAACCATAAATAAGGGGGAGAGAACATATGCTAGGGGACGTAATCCTGATAGTGGGAGAAGACTTCAACCTGATCCTAATTATCTTTCATCCTTTTTCCAATCTAAATATATCTTTGATTCGAAGAAATTAAGGAGGAATTCATGAAATCACTGGGGTGAAATTGATTAAATGGGGGTCGATAGGGAAAAAGGGAAAAAAGGAGCCTAGTCATGAGAAGAGAGGGAATAAATATGAATAAAAAATTAGGATCAGGCTGAAGTCTTTTTCCACTGTCGAGATTCCATCCCCTGTGACATATGTTTTCTCCCCCCTTATTTATGGTTTTAGTAATTTCATGCAATACTCATGCAAAACTAGACTCTGGTTGGAGTATCACTTTTTATTTTAGAACTAAATTCTACATGATTCTTTTATGCGAGTTTTAGTTTGAATTTAAACTTATTATATTTAATTCTAATAAAAAATATTTTTATTTAATTTTATTATTACAAGATTTTTTATATATTATTATTTATATATAAATAACAATATTATATTATTATTTATATATAAATAACAATATTATATTATTATTAATATATATAAATATAAATTATGCAATTTATTAAAATATAATCTTTTATTTTTCCACCAATTAACTTAATTTTTGAAAACAAATTGACCAAGACATACTTTTATTTCATCAATTAAGTTTATTTTATGTAACATAATAACTGTAAACATAGCCATAAACATAATCATTAGTCAAACCATAACACACAAAGCAATGTTGTAACCATATGTAATAACACAATACAAGAAAAATGCAACTACGTGAATGTGTGTGTGCATCGGGTTTCCATCATGCTAATTATTGCCAAGTGGCTAGGATACCTCTACCTCAACCATGTTCGTGCCTTCAAAATGTTCATGCACTCATTCACACTCAAATTTATGTCAATAGGTTAGTCCATAAAACCATAGTTGAAGCACATGCACATAACATCTCATCTCCATTTTAAATTTCTATTTCAATCATTTAAAAATAACATTTAATTTAAAATCACATTTATCCATAATCAAACAATCTTAAGAAATTCAATCAATATTCTTAACCAATTCTATTTATTTACTAATTAATTTTATGCAAGAAAAATAAGATGTGACAATAAGGACCATGTGTGTTGTTACATTTATTATATTTTTATATTGGGACTATATATGATGTTATGAAATTATTTTTTATGACACTTGGTGCCTATATGATTATGGGATATATTTTTTTTGGAAAAAAGGCATAAATATTGAAATATATTAATATATAAAAAGATAATTATATAAAATATGTGATATAGGATCTAAAGAATAAAATGCTCTCACTTACAAAGGACCGAGTGCCTAATACAAAGGAAGAGCTAGGAGAAAGAAAATGGAAACAAACATATCAAGATGTCATAAAGGGTACAAATTAATCCCCTTCAATGTGAACAAGAGAGAAAATGGCAAGATTTTGAGATAATTTGAAAGGATTTTTTAATTTTTGCACAATATTTCATTGGTTGTCCACATATTCCATCTTAGAAGATGAACGTTGAGTTGAAGGAATTCTCAAGTATCTAACCCCTTATGAGTCATTTGTTCCTCAACAATATCAAAAGCCCCATACTTGTTTGATTTCTAACCTTGTGGAGGGAATGCCAATCTTCTCATCAAATTTTGCTGAAGGAAGCCCTATTGAAGCAAAAGAAGCAATTACTTTAAGACCTATTCGGGAGATCTTTGGGAGGTCATCTTTCCACCATGATCCTTGTTTGACTGTTTTACTTTTGATGTGACATGTTGCAACATCACCTATTTCAAAACATCTCCTACACCGAAAGGGAAGTCCTTCACAATCCATTATTTGAGTCCAAGAATGACCAACAACATTAAGAATTATATTAGCAGGAAGTTCCTTGGAGAGGTCCGTTTGCACTAATATTTGAGAAAAATTAGTATGTGAAAAATATGTAGTATTCTTATCTACATACAATAAAGAACCTAAAGAGTTACCAATAGATTTGAAGCAAGAGTTGATCCAAAATTGGAGTGGAAAATTTGGGAGCCAAACCCAGATTAGCATACTATTGAAGGATTCAAAATAAGGATTAAAAGTTGGATACTAAGGTTGAAGAAAAAGAAAGTGTTGGTTCTAATTCCAAATGATCAAACAAAATGGAGTCCCTATATTTAGTGGAGTCAATAATAGCAATGAAGAAACCCTAAGCAGTTGGAAAAAAAATTGGAATATTTTGCAATAATGGATGCTAGTTTTTCTTTATCCAGTTCATATTTGAAAGGAAGGCCATACATGATTGAAATGACATATTAAGGCATGTGAAGATAAATGTTCCCCTTCATGCAATATTTCATCCCCAAATTATAGAATAAGGGATATATTTTCATAGTCTAGAGGCTTAAATCCTATGGGTTGCTTCAACCATTGGGTCCTCTTAACTCAAAAAAGACATTGGAAGGTTGAACATTGATGGAAGAAACAAGAGGCACATGTAAATTTGCACATACCTTTGATTTAAAAAACCTTCAACACTTTCATTGTGGGTTGTAGGTTCAGAGTGACCCTTATCATTCAAGGGGGATTTGCAAAAATCCTTGGGAGAAGATCCTATACATAGGTCCCTTAAGCTAGAAGAATCATCTATGTAACCATTGAAGACCCTAGGATCAAAAAATTCCATGGAACTAGATGCTCTATTATCATTCTTTTCCTTAGCTTTTGTAGATCTTGAATTCTATTTAATACCTTTTGGCACTATTTATTTTTTCCATAATGGCATCCTTAAATGTGATGATTGATTCCTTAAAAAAGCCACCATTTAACCCAACAAAAAGAGTAGCGTGAGGAAAACTAAGGCGAGTAGGGCTTACCAACATAGATCCTTTGGAGGTAGCTGGGAGACCATTTTAGGGACCATGGAAGAATTCAATGACAAAAATTAGGAGTTGAAGGATGAAATAGCGGGCCAATATCTCCACAAAGGGAACAAATAGTTGTAGGGAGCGAGAGCCATTGGGACCTGGGCCTTACCAATGTAATATAGATATGTTATATATATATATATATATATATATATTATGGGATATTTTGATGTTATATTATAATTAGATTAGTTGTGATCTTCAACTTTACTATTTCTTATTTATACCAAAGATAGAATTATATTATTAAAAAATTATTAATTGTCACATTTCGTTATGAGTATTATAGATTAGATTTTGATTAACCATACTTTTGTGTACATATTATAATTATTTTAATGATTAGAGAATCATTTTTTAATAAATATAAAAATTGGAATTGAAAGGGCTTAGACCCTTTTATAGATTAGTCAATAAGTAAATAATTTGATTACCATGAAGTATGCAACAAGAAAAAATAAATAGCAAGAGCAACAATAAAATAAGGGAATTGTAACCACACAGTAGAAGAAACACCTAATTTTTATCTCCTATGTTTTGGAGCCACTAGTAGCCTCTCATTTTTAGGAGGTCCTCTTCTCCAACACTAATAACACCTCTTTAAGTTGTAGACTTGGTCCTAGTTCTCCTAGTTGGGTCCTCCTAAATAGTGTCTCTTTGTAGTTTATGCAAAGAATTTTGTAACACATAAAGGCTAGTTGCAAACAACTTATCTTATTGCTTAAGTTGACAATTTGGGACCAGTTCTTATCTTCTATAGCATGAAGAACTCTAATTCCAATTTCTCCCAATGTTGGAAGGTGGATAAGAATTTTTTTAATTATTTCTAACTTTATCCATCCACATGGGTTTTGGATTGTTTCTTTTTCTATTTAAACAACTTCATCTCAATTTCTTGCATTTTTAGCATTGTGTTTTGAAGTTACACAAGGAACCTTTTCATAACATTGTTGTGCAAATCTAAATTTTCTAATACTTTGACTACAAAAAATAGTTGTTTTCAATTGAATTAGTCTATATCATTGTAAACAAAGTCTAGAAAAGTGATCACTAGAGTCTTCAAGAACAATCACATCATCTATTGGTTTATTGGGTTGAGGGTTAGGGAAATCCCTCTTTGGAATATATCTCAAGTGCATGTCCATAATATTTATAACAAGGAAACTAGTATTATGAGTAGTAGAGGGTATTTTCCCAGAATAGGTTTCCCTTGATCAACCAAAAAGGGTTTATAAATAGGGGCACATGAATAGTAGAGCCTAAGGTTGGAATAAATTTTGTAGGAGGTACAAGGATTTAACCACTACATTGGGTTTGGAGTATCGATAACCCTAGTCTTAGGGTGTTGTAGGGGATGGGATTCCATGATATCACCCTTAGGAAAAAGGGACACAGTTGATTTATAATTATTCTTCTCTTTGGAATGGACCAAGGTAGGGTTCAGGATATTAGAGATGAATAATGGGATGGGAATTTTAGCTTTCTCATATCTATATATACAATAAATGATTCTCTAATGTAGGGATAGTTTAGAGTGTCCCAACATCTCATTTCAAATTCATCACAAAGGGATCAAAGACCTCACCTTTCTAGTTTCTTAGAACTCTATCTCCACTTGCCTACCTACGATTCCCTTTAGAGGATCCATCAAATTTTAGCTTGATCTAATCAGGGTTAGGATGACCAAAATGTGTTTCTCCTTTTATATTTTTTTATATTATCCACATTTTCTAATCTTGGTTTTAAATTCCATCCAATTGTAATTTCCTTCTCAATATCCATGTAGGATACTTTTTGGGTTATCAATAATAAGAATCTTCTCATGATAGGTGGCCCACCAAAATAAGTTAATCTTGGGGGTGCAATTTTGGTTCCAAATTATTCTCCAGTTGAAATTAGGCCTTGAGTAATCATCAAAAGTATTGGACCCAAGGTTGACTGAATAATTATTTATAGGGTTGATTTCCACACTAATTCGTCATTTCTCTAGAAAATATTAAATCTATATGGACTGATTTTGGTGATAAGGTCCTATAAAGAAGCTATATCCATGATGCCTAACATATAAATAGTAATATTCCACAATAGGTAAAGAGTTACTTAATTGTGGTATTGTTTATTAGTATTAAAAAAAGGTTATTTATTACTATCCTTGTTAGTATTTATTAATTAGTCATAATTTTTTATTTAAATTATAATAAAAGAGTAAATATTCACAAAATTTAGTGATTGTATTAGAATTTAAATTAATATAATATCAATATTTTACTCTTATTTTAGTATACAAATTAATATTGGTAGTAAACTACCCATTCAGGGGCTAGATATTAAGATATGTAGTTAGTTGTCTCAGTGAAGTTGGCAGTTGTTGTCATTGATTCAACACTTATTGTTGGCTTTCATTGATGTCAAATTTTGAGAAGTCAAGAAGGTTGTTAGTCTTTGGCATTAGTTGTCATTTTCATATTCAGTTTGGGCAAACATTAATGCAAAGAAGAGTTGTTGAAGTTCATGGTTGGATGTCATGCTATGCCTTATCTAAGAAGAGTCAAGATAAACTTCATGGTTGGATGTCATGCCTTGTTCCACGTCAAGAAAAGTTGTATAAGTAGAGTTGATTCTATAATGATATACTCAGATGAGGATTAAAAGTATTAAGATGAGGATTAGAAGCATGAATAATAGTGGAGAGATTTTGATGAAGGTATATAGTATATCTTATGCTCTCTCCTAATGTTCCTAATGAAGCATGTGTTGTTGAAAGAAAAATTTGGCCTTCACAAGTTGCTTAAGTGGTTTTGTTCCTGGAAGCTGAATTGAAGTCTATTTGGGAGAATGTTGCACATTCCTCCACTATTGAAGATATGGTATTATGGTTTTGGATTCAATGTTAGTGCTCTGTGGATATTTCACTCCTATATTTTTAGGTCACCTATGTTGCTGAGGAGATTTATGTGAATTGCATAAGCTTGGCAGTGTTACTAGTTGTCTAGACTAGTCCAAGAAATGCTATGCATTTCTTTGCATTGATGTCTTTTCTCCTACATCTTGGTGAATATGCTTTCAATGTATGTGTAATATCTCAATTTCAATTTCAAGTATTAAAGTAGTCCAAAATTTGTTCTACGAATGCTACATCATTTGGCTATGTATTATGTGCTTCTTGAATGAAGTATTATGTACTTGTTTGATGTGCAATGGCTATTGATGGCATGATAGTATGAAAGAAGAGTATTGAAGTTTGATGTTTAGGGAACATCCCCATGTGATCCTCACATTGCTAATTGGCCACTTTAGTGCCACATTGTTTCTTGAGTTGGCTTTCTAGGCTATTTGTGGATATCTGGTTGATAGGTTTTATTCCTTTGCTTACACCGTGTACTTGGGGGTCTACGCTAGTAATGGAAGATATTTTATGATAGACTTGGGTCCTGACCTATCCTGTTTGGGACACATATATTAAATTCAATTAGTATGTTTTTGGGCCAACTGGTTACATTCTTTAAAGTTTCATCCACACGTTTCCTTGATGTTGACTTAGGTTGATGTGCAATTGCATGTAAATTTCTTTGGATCACATTGGAAGAAGGGCCAAGATTTTTTTTGGTCCTCTTTATCTTTGGGATAAGACCATATTTATTTTTTGGTGGTTGACTAATTGAATTCATTATTTATCCTTTTTCCTAGCTGACCTAATTGAAGTTTTGAAGTGTTGCAGTGGATATAAATGCAAGATCATTTTGGATGCAACAAAAAGGAATACTATACAAGTGTGAAGAAGTGTGTGTGAGTTGTATTGAATATCCAACAGAGATAGTGCTAAAGTGTGTAAAAGGAAAGATCAATTATACTTTAATGACTCAGTAAATATAGTGAATTATTGAAAAATATTGTAATCTCTTATAAACATTCTATATCTTGCTCTGAGATAGTGAATCTCATCAGTCCTCTATATCTTACTCTTGAATTTGTGTTGGATTTAGTCCTACAAGTCCTTTTGTATCTTTCTCTAAGAATGTGAGCCTTCTTGCAGGTCTTTTTGGTAGTGAGCCTTTATATTATGAGTTAACTCTCATTGTGGTTTTTCCCTTATTGGGTTTTCCATATAAATACGGTGTTCTCCTTGTGCATGTATGTTTTCTTTGTTTCTTTCTCATTTTTTTTATATGGTTATAAGTAGAATTTTTATACCCTTCATTGCTTGAGAAGTGTTGAAGTTGTTGTGGATTCAATCTATTATATTTTTCTCTGTTATGATTAAAGTTCTTGATCAGTTAAAGAATATTGCATTGTACTGATAGAGTTAAGTTTTAGAATGGATTAAATTTTTAATAAGACTAATCCATCCCCTCTCTCAGTCTTTGGAATTTTTCAACAATTGGTATCAGAGGAAAGTTCCTTTAAAGAAGCTTAACAACTTGAGGCAAAGATCTAAAATGATATGTATGATGGCTCATACAAGGGTCCTAGGTTTGATGGGACTAATTATGCTTTCTAGAAATTGAGAATGGAAGGACACCTAAACTCTCTTAGGTTTTTTGTTTGGTAATCAGTCAAGGATGGTTATGTTGCTCCTGCTACCCCTCCAATAGGTCCAACTGAAATCAGTGTTAGGAAAGGTGACATTATAATTGCTATCTTAAGTTGATTTATGTGCCTCCACATTATTTGGAAAGTGTTGTTGAGCACATGAGGGACAAAATATTTATTATTTATTTTCCTATGAAAAATTGCAATTGCATTCAAAGAGGTAGACCCTTCATGGTGGTGGTTACAATGTATCCCTAAAGAATATTCTTCCTAGGTGTCCAACTTTCTGGGTTGGGACCACTTGAGTGTGCATGTCCTTACATCTTATTTGCATGATCTTGCATGGTTGGGTTCCCATGTTTGTATGGTGGTGCATGAGATTGCATGTAGACATCAAAGCCGTCAGATACTTATGGAGCACTCGAGTTTGAATCATTTTGATTGGTTGTGGGTTAGGTGCCCATGTGAAGTCCATGTGATTATTGAATATTTTATTCCATGTTTATGGGTTGTCCAATACGTCGGGCGTGGGTTTTTCTAGGTGTTTTTTATTTTTGTTTTGGGATACCATTTGTGGTATTCTCTCCCACAAACTTCTATATATTGGAGCCTTGGGATGGTGGTTTAGTATGAGTTCTTTGCAGGTTTTCAAGATGACAAAGTGCTTCTGGATTATAGAGGATTATTTTATTGATGTACTTCCTTGAAGATTAATACAAAAATTAGATCTCTTTGGATGTGGAGTTTTTTCCTACAAGGGTTTCTCCACATATATCTTGTGTCACTTGTGTTGATAACTTGTGGTATTGCATATTTTTATTTCTTTATTGTAATTTTCAATCACTTGATCTTGTTTTTGATTGATTAAGCAAGGAAAGGGCCTTGACCCATATAGATTAATACAACATAGTAAAGAACAACAACCAGCCAAAGAACACCAGGAGGAAGCAGACCTAAGAGACACTTCCCCTACTCAACAACCAAAAACTTAGCCTATACCTTCCAGATGAAACATTATAGCCCTATCAGACATAGCAAAAAAATACATCTTGTCTATCTTAAAATCCCACCAGTAAAGCAGGTTATAATTGAATAACCTTAAGGTATTTTCCATGCAAAAACTAAACCATTAATAGAAATACAACTAAAAATATGATAGTTTAGGAACCAATGGCCGGTAACAATATTAAAACCACTAGGAGTAGCACCAAAAACCATAACAGAAAGAGACAAAAAAGAAGAACAAATACCAAGGATTAGGCATCCTTGATCAAACTCCAAGCTTTCAGCAAGTCTTCGACAATGTCTTCAAACTTCTCTTTAGGATCCATCTTTCTGGATAAGTCCTCTTCACCCTCGATCGCCTTTCGCCTCTGTTGCTTCTTAATTTTTCCTTGACCCAATATCGTAGCCATAACAACCTTTTTCATTATTGCATCCACCACTCTTCACAACCTTTTCAAGGGCCTGGAATTGACTATCCTTATCTTCCTCTTGCATCATCTTTTCCATCAGTTCCAACCTCTCCTCCACCCTTCTAATTCTATCAGTGTCAAAACCTAATATATTCTCCTCACCATGGTTTTTGATTTCCATCGCCTCCAAGTCCTTGGTTGCATTTTCATTTTCCACAGTCTTGTCATTATTTTCATCAGCCTCCTGAATCTCTTCTTGCTACGAATCTCCTTCAACTTCCTCATTGCTGGAATCTCCCTCATCTTTCAACTCTGACTACTCCACCTCAACGAACTCACCACCAAGACTGTCTGAGATTTCCTCCGAAGAGGAATCAATATCTTCCTTTACTGCCTTCTTCCCCTTGCTATCCTGTGATCCTAAAACACACTTTTCTTTTGAACTTTTAGAAATTTTATTGCTATCTGACCCTTTTGATGCTACGAAAGCAAGCCTGGTAGACCTACGACCCACCAGAGTTGAACATTCTAGGTTGTCATTTTCATATGGGATTGTTATGGTGTTTGGGTCAGCCCCCAATTCACGGATAAATATTTTCCTTTTTTTATTCAATATAGGGCCAATAGAAGCAACATTCCATTTTTCAAGAGTGGCTTTAAGAAGGTCTAACCACGCGGGGTCCACAGGGTTAGGAGAAGTCTTAGTAGGTTTTTTAGATGGGATGTGAGGGCGACTCTCAATAAGCTCAATTTTCGCAGAGATCGTAGGGGTAGGGTTTTCAATTAGATTGAGGGAAAGATTACTCTGCGGGGACGTGGCCAACACATATTTACAGATAGCATGAATAAGGCCCTGGTGTAATGGAATATTTGCACCATTGGTTATGCTCTGACTTAGGGATGAGAAGAGGAAGAAAGGAAAGTTTATCTTCTCAAGGTGTCGGATATGGTTTAGAATTGGGAAGTGGTAGCCATGAACCGATTGGAAACAAACTTCAAGCGTAACCATATATTCATATTTGTAACCATATAATTTCAGATTTGTAACGATATATTTAAGTTCATATTGTTGCAAGTTATACCTTGGTTTCCAACATTTGTTATGAGAGCTAATGGTTCTATTAAGAGAGGGATGCATTTCTTTAGAGTGTTGAAGGTTTTTTGGTTGCAGTGGGAGCTTGTGCATTGTGGGTTTTACAAATTTGTGAAGAAGATTGAAAATCATGACCTCTACCTCTTATTTGGATATTGATAAATTCTATGGAACTAGCTACAAGATGTGGAAGTTGAAGATGGAGGATCTCCTTGAAGAGAGAGATCAGTGGTTGATAGTTTTGAACCAAATGAAACCAGAAAAAATGTCTGATGAAGATTGGAAGAAAAAGGATAAGAAGGAACGTGGAACCATTCAGTTGCATCTTGTGGATTTTTTCCTCTTGAATGTTTTAGAAAAAGCCACCATATACAATTTGCAGAAGAGGATAGGTGATATCTATCAAACTAAAAGTTTAACTAATAAGTTGTATCTAAAAAGACGTTTGTATTCTCTAATTATGAATGATGACCTGATTCTGTTGCAGAATATTTAAATGATTTTAAGTCATCTTGCATCAATAGATGTTAATTTAGAAGAAGAATATAAATGTATTTTTTTTCTTTTCTCTTTACTTGAATCTTGGGAAAATATAATTGTTGCCATAAGTGGGGGTGGTATAGAACCAAAGATGGATAGTATCATTGCAATACTTCTTTTGAAAGAGATGAGGAGAAAGTCCATGAATGTGAGCTCCCAAGATGCCTTGCATGTGTGAGGAAGGTCCAAAGAAAAAGGAGGGCCTAAAGGGGATAAGAAGAGAGACAAGTCTAAAGGATGTTCTAAAACCCCCGTGAAGAGAAGAGTAAAGTGTTGGAATTGTGGTGAAAGAGGGCATGTGAGAAAAGAGTGTAGGAACAAGAAAAAGAGTTCGGATGCTTCCACACAAAATTCCTCTGAAGATGGTGATGTTGATGCTTTGTTTATTTCTACTATCACTATTAGTAATGATCCTTGGCTTATTGATTTAGGTGCCTCCTACCATATGACTCCTCATAAGGGGTGGTTTACTTCATATTCAGCCTATGATGGGGGATAAATTTTCCTTGGTGATGGCAACATGAAGAAGATTGTTGGTAAGGGAAAGGTAAAGTTGTGTTTCAATGAGGGGAGGGTTAAAATACTTGATCATATTTTACATATTATAGGACTTGCTAGAAATTTAATTTCAATATCCAAGTTGAATGATTCTGGAATGCATGTGACATTTGACAAGTCTGGTTGCAAGTTGGTAAGAGGGAGTTTCGTGATTGCTAAAGGATCTCAAATAGGGACCTTATTTAGGTTTAATGTCTCCACTTTTTGTAAGTATACCAATGTAACTGACACTAAAAATGCATGTATGTTGTGGCACCATAGATTGGGTCACATAAGTGAAAAAGGTCTTAAGCCTATTTTGAAAAAAAGTTGGTTGACATTCTTTTTGATTATCTTGTTGGTAAAAATGATTTTTGTGACCATTGTGTGTTTGGTAAGAAAAATAGATCATCATTTCCTAATGGGACTAATAAAGCTTTAAGATATTATTAGAGAACATCCATTCAAATGTCTTTGGACCAATGGATGTTGACTCTTTTGGAAAATTTTGTAATTATGTTACTTTCATTGACGATGTGTCATGATACACCTAGATGTATTTTATGTGTGCAAAATCTAAAGTTTTCACTAAGTTTAAGGAATTTAAAACCTTAGTTGAGAGTCAAATGGATTATAAGATAAGGGTGTTGAGATTTGATAATGGGGGTGAATATTTTTCTAGGGGATTTGATGAGTTTTGTAAGAATGTAGGTATTGTTTGGAAAAATACTACACCTTATACACAGCAAAATGGGGTAGTACAAAGAATGAACCAAACCTTAATGGAAAGAGCTAGGAGCATGTTGAGTGATGCTAAGATTGATAGATGCTTTTGGGTAGAAGCTACAAGTATTGCATGTTATTTGGTTAATATATCTCTATGTTTAGCTCTTGTTGATAAAATTCCTTATGAAGTGTGGATAGGTAGAAAGCCTTTTTTTCACATTTAAGGGTCTTCAGTTGTGAGGATTTTGTTCATGTTCCTCAAGAGAAGTATTCTAAGTTAGATCCAAAAGCATAGAAATGCATCTTTGTTGGTTACAAAGAGAATGTAAGATCTTATAAGATTTGGAATCCATTAACTCGTAAAATGGTTTTTTCTAGAGATATAATTTTTAGGGAGTTTAGAGCTTACTCAGGAAAAGAAAAAACAAAGGAGATAGATAAGACAAAAATAGTGCACTTCAAGACAAATATTGAGAAGTGAGAAGATGCACATGTGGAAGAACAACCAGATGGATTTGAGCATGGGGAAGAAGAAGAGAGTTTTGAGAGTTTTGAGAGTTAAAAAAGTTTGGATGATGTGCGAGATGAGCATGAAGAAGAAGAGCAACAAGAGCCCCTTACTCCTACCTTGAGAAGATCCACAAGGAAACAAAATCCAGTTGATAGGTATAGCCCACCTAATTTATATAGTGTACTTTATTTATTGATTATTGATGATGAACCGAGATCCTACAAAGAGGCTCTTTCTTCAGAAGAAGGTGAGTATTGGGTGCAAGCCATGCAGGAGGAGATGATGCCTCTAGATAGTTGTGATACCTAGGATCTTGCGAATTTTCCTAAAGGAAGGAAGCCCATTGGTTGCAAGTGGGTGTTTAAAAATAAATTTGGAGCAGATGGTCGGTTAGAGCAATACAAGGCCAAATTAATGGACAAGGGCTACTCCCAGAGAGAGGGAGTTGATTTTGGTGAAATTTTTTTCTTGTTGCTAAGTTAACTTCTATTAGATTCCTATTATCTATTGTTGCTTCTTATGATTTTGAAATAGAGCAAATGGATGTTAAAACTTCTTTCTTACATGTGGATCTTGAGGAAGAAATTTATATGTGACAGCTTGCCAATTTTGTTGTGAAAGAAAAATAACACTTGGTTTGTAGGTTAAAGAGATCTTTATATGGTTTGAAATAGTCACCCAGTATGTGGTACTAGAAGTTTTATGCCTTTGCATTGAAGTTGGGTTTTTTTAGAAGTGAGGAGGGTCATTATGTTGAAATTATGGTTATTGATGATCAGATTCTAATCATTGTCTTGTATGTTGATGACATGTTGTTTATGGGTAACAACAAGGTGATGATTAAGGAGCTTAAGACTCAAATTTTTGGCACATTTGATATGCAGGATTTGGGGGTTGCAAAATATATTCTCGGGATGAAGATCAGTAGGGATTGGGTTCATAGAAATCTTTTGTTAATTCAGAGTAAGTATGTTGATACTATTTTGTAGAGGTTTAATATGCATGACTATAAACCAGTAAATATTTCATTTCCATGTGGTACTAAGTTGAGTTTAGATATGTGTCCTAATTCTGATGATGATGTTGAAGAGATGTCTAATGTTCCTTATGCTAGTTCCTTTGATAGTTTAATGTATGCAATGGTTTGCACTAGACCAAATATAGCCCAAGCAGTGGAAGTTTTGAGCAGGTTTATGTCTAACCCTAGTAAAGAGCATTAGAATTTTTTTAAGAGGGTGTTTATATATTTACGTGGTATTTCTAATTACTGTTTGGTTTATCATGGTACTGATGATGTGGATAATTTATTTGATATACATGGTTTTGTTGTTGCATATTGGGTAGGTGACTTGCATAGTTGAAGGTAAACTATTGGTTGTGTTTTTACCTTGTTTAGAGGTGCAGTGAGTTGAATGAGTAAGAGGAGACCTATAGTTGCATTATCCAGCATTGAAGTAGAGTATATGGTAGATACACATGCTTCTAAGGAGGTGGTATGGTTACAAAGACTTGGTAATGGCATTGGTTTTGATTGCAAGACAATGAGGATTGGATGTGATATTCAGATTGCCATATGTTTAGCTAAAAATCCTATGTATCATGCTCGTACTAAACATGTTGATGTTTAGTACATCACTTTGTGCGAGAAATGGTAGAGAATGGTAAGGTCTTGATTGAGAAGGTTGACACTTTGGATAATTTTGTAGATTCTCTAATGAAGCTAGTGACCACAAATAAGTTCTCTTGGTGTAGGACAACCATGGGACTTGATCATTATACTTGATTACATGTTTTATTTGTATCTCATGAATGTAATTGTAATGTATAATGTCAAATGGGAGAATGTTAGGATAGGTGACATTAAAATTTATATCCTAAGTTGATTTTTTTGTCTCCATGTTATTTGGAAAGTGTTCTTGAGGACATGAGGGACAAAATATTATTATTTATTTTCCTATGAAAAAACACAATTGCATTCAAAGAGGTGAACCCTTCACGGTGGTGGTTACAAGACATCCCATGAGAATATTCTTCCTAGGCATCCAAATTTTTGGGTTGGGAACACTTGAGTGTGCATGTCCTTGCATGTTATTTGCATATTTTACGCGCTCTTGCATGGTTAGGCACTCAAGTTTGCATGGTGGTGCATGAGCTTGCATGTAGCTATTGGAGCCATTAAAGACTTATGAAGCACTCGACTTTGACTCATTTTGATTGGCTATGGGTTAGGAACCCGTGTGAAGGCCATGTGATTATTGAATATTTTATTCCATGTTTATGGGCTGTCCAATAAGTAGGGCATGGGTTTTTCTAGGTGGTTTTTCTTGTTGTTTTGGGATACCATTTGTGGTATTCTCTCCCACAAACTTCTATATATTGGAGCCTTGGGATGGTGGTTTAGTATGAGTTCTTTGCAAGTTTTCAAGATGATGAAGTGCTATTGAATTGTAGAGAGGATTGTTGTATTGATGTACTTCCTTGAATATTAATACAAACATTGGATCTCTTTGGGTGTGGAGTTTTTTCCCGAAAGGTTTTCTCCACGTATATATTGTCACTTGTGTTGATGACTTGTGGTATTGCATATTTTTCATTTCTTTGTTGCAATTTTCAATCACTTAATCTTGTTATGGTTATCTTGAACACATAATTTTAGATTTGTAACCACATATTTAAGTTCAAATTGCTTCAATTTATACCTTGATTTCCAACAATCAAGCTATATGATTGTAATGCTAAGGCTAAGAATGCTCTCTTGTGTGGATTGGATGATTCAGATATGTTGAAAGAAAGTCAAACCCAAGATGCAAATATTTAAGAGCATATTTTAGGGTTTAAAAGTGAAGCAAGCCAAGACATAAATATTTAAGAGCAGATTTTAAACCCTAAAGACGACATAAAATGAAGACATTGCAAGTTATATTCTCTAAGTACAAGTTGTCTCTGGCATTTCAAGTCTTGGTGGAGAAGTAAAGGAAAGTGAGATTGTGAAGAAGGTTTTGAGATCTCCCCCAAAATATTATGGTCATAAAGTGTTTGCCATTGAAGAATCTAAAGACTCTGATCAATATTCAATTGATGAAATGTTTGGAGCTCTTACTACCTTTGTGATGAGAGAGTTTGATCAAGATGTTCCAAAGAAGGAAGTTGCATTCAAAGCTAAAAAATGATTGAACATGAAGTTGCTGATCAAAATGATGACCTTGATGAAGTTGACGAAAAATTTGTAAGAAGATTAAAGAAAGGAACTGGTAAGTACAAAGGTAAGTTACCATTAACATGTTTCAATTGTGGTAGGATTGGTCACTTTTCATCTAAATGTCCCTACAATGAATCAATTAATGATGACAAAAGAGATAAAATCAAAAGAGGCTTCTATTCTAAGGAGAGTAGTCGTTCCTTTGAAGATGAAGATAATGATTCAAATGATGAAAATATATTCATGGTTTTGGAAGGGAAAAAGAACAAAATTGAAGAATATAAAAGGTTTGGCACCTTGCAAAATTGTAGGGTTAATGAAAGATCAATGGCTATATGGACTTCTTTTCATGCAAAAGAAGAAGCTAATGCTTGGTGATTGACAATGGGTGTTCTCACCACATGACTAGTGACACAAGTAATTTCATCAATCTCAAGAAGGTTAATGGTGGGGCTGTTAAGTTTGGTGATGAAAAGTTAACACAAATATGTGGAAAAGGTGATATAACAATTGATGGAAAGAACAAAACTGAAGATGTCCTTTATGTCAAAGGTATAAAACACAATTGAGTGTTAGTCGAATGTGCAACAAAGGTTACAATCTCACCTTTCATGCTAATGGATGTGGAATCAAAAAGGAAGGATCTAGAAGACTTGTTGCTAAAGGAAAAAGGATAGATGATAATGCCTATCATCTAAACAAATCTAATAGAAGAATGTTCTTATTAGCTCAGATCAGAGAGAGTTGGTTATGAAAAAAAAAATGAGACATATCAATTTGAAAATTTGGTAAAGATCAATTCCTCTCATGATGTAAGGGATATACCTAAGATTACCAAGCCTGCAAACTCACTGTGCAAAGAATGCCAAATGGGAAAGCAAGCAAAGAATACTTTCAAAAGCAAGGAGTGATTTGTGTCAATGCCATTGGAACCAATCCAAACTAATCTATGTGGACCTACAAGGATAAGGAGTAAACAAGATGAAATGTATTTTATGTTGCTCATAGTTGATTACACTAGAATGACTTGGGTTACATCCTTAAAATAGAAATTGGAAGCCTTTGATAAGTTTAATATTTTTAAAGAAAAAGTAGAGAATGAAATGGCTGATAGGATCAAATGTTTAAAGTCAGATAGAGGAGGTGAATTTACTTCATATGAATTTGAAAAGTTTTATGAAGATCATGGTATTAGGATATATATGTTTGCTCCTAGAACCCCTCAATAGAATGGGGTAGTTGAAAGAAAAAATAGAATAGTGCAAGAAATGGATAGAACAATGATGAAATATGTTGACTTGCCAGATATGTATTGGAAGGAAGTAGTTCACACTGTTGTCTATCTACTTAACAAAGTGCAACTGAGGGTCAACAATAATAAGACCCCTTATGAGTTGTGGTATGGAAGACCTCCTACTGATGGATATTTTAGAACCTTTGGAAACAAATGCTACATCAAAAGAGATAAAGGTGACCTTGGAAAGTTTTATTCTAACTATAATGAAGGGATATTTCTTGGTTACTCTACTAGAAGAAAGACATACAAATGCTACAACAAGAGATTAGGGAAGATTATTGAAAGTACAAATGTCAAAGTATATGAAGAATTATGTTAGATATCACATGAACGTGATATTTCCAAACTTGATATTCTTCCCTGGATTGAAGAAGAAAAATATATAGAATAGAAAGAAGAGAAGGAATCAAAGCTACTGAAGACTCTAAAGACTCTTATAAAATATGTGTAGAAGAATCACTTTGAAGATCAGATCATTGGAGACAAATATAAAGGTGTGCTAACTAGGAGAAAGTTTGTAAGAGCCAGTGAACAAGTAAATCTATGTTTGTTACAAAAAGTTGAGCCTGAGAACTTTGTTGATGCTAGCAAATATGATAATTGGATAAAGAAAATATAGGAAGAACTGATCAAATAGAAAAGAATCAGACTTGGGAATTAGTTATTAGAATTGTTGATAAAAATGTTATAGGAAAAAAATGGGTGTTCTAGAACAAATTGAATGAGGATGGTGAGGTGGTAAGGAATAAATCTATATTTCTTTACAAAGGATATTCACAAGTAGAAGGTATTGATTTTGAGGAGACTTTTTCTCTAGTAGCCAGAACAAAGGCTATTAGGATGTTTCTTGTTCTTGTTGCTCATAAGAAATTCAAAGTGTATCAAATGGATGTCAAGTCAGCTTTTCTGAATGGTGATCTAGAAGAAGAGGTGTATATTGAGCAAGCTCAAGAAAGCTCTATAAGGTCTCAAACAAGCTCCCAAAGCTTGGTATGCCAGATTGGATAAGTACCTACTTCAATAAGGGTTCAAGAAAGGTAGTGCAAATAGTAATTTGTACATTAAGGTTTAGGAAGAAACATTGTTGATTGTGGTTGTATATGTTGATGACTTCATCTTTGGTGGAGATGATGATATGTGTCAAAATTTTGCAAAAGAAACGCATAAAGAATTTGAGATGTCCATGATTGTTGATTTTTCCTTCTTCCTTGGACTTCACATTATTCAAAAAGATAGTGGCATCTTTATTTCTCAAGCCAAATATATAAAGGAAATACTAAAAAAATTTGGGATGGAAGATTCCAAACTAGTGGGTACTCCTATGGTGACATGTTGTCACTTAAGAAAATATGATAAGTCTCCAGAGGTTTATTTGACTCTCTATAGGTCCATGATAGGAGGTTTGTTGTATTTAACTACTTCTAGATCAAATATCATGCATGTAGTATGTTTGGTTGCCAAATTTCAAGTCATTCCTAAGCAATATCATGAGAAAGTTGTGAAAAGAATCTTCAGATACTTGAAGGGAACTCTAAATTATGGTTTGTGGTATAAGAAGGATCAAAACCTTTCTCTGAGTGCCTATATTGATGCTAATTGGGAAAGTTGCGTTAATGATGACTAAAGAAGTACAAGTGGAAGTGCATTCTTTTTGGGGGATAGATTGGTCTCAAGGTTTAGTAAAAAGCAGGATTCAATGTCTTTATCCACAATAGAAGCATAATATATTGTTACATCATCTTGTTGTACTTAGGTGCTTTGAATGAAGCAAACTTTGAAGGATGTACAGGTGGTTTATGATTAACCTATTCCTATACTGTGTGACAATACAAGTGTTATTAATATTTCCAAGAATTCGGTTATGCATTCAAGAACAAAATACATTTCAATCTAGTATCACTTTCTAAGAGAGAAGGTTGCAAAACATGAAGTTAGAATGGAGTATGTGCCTACTAAGGACCAGATTGCAGGCATTTCCATAAGGAACTTTCAAAGGATACTTTTGATTATCTTTAGAAAAAGTTAGGTGTGATTTCCCCTCATTCTAACTATATGCATAGATTGTGCATCTGTCCAGGGGGAGAAATTCATGTCATATCATTTTATCTTGGATTGATGAGTGCTACCCCTTAGGGGGAGTTGGTAGAAAGGGGGAGTCTTGAAGAAGATGTGTAATTATTGTGCATGTATAGCTACTTGAAGAAGATGTGTTGCTATTCAAAGGGGGAGTATGTGTTGTTTAAATAGAAGATATTTTTTCCATTTGTTCCTAAAGTTAGAGAATGTTCTGCTACTTTGTGTAGGACAGTATGGCCCTTTATCCTTGATGTGAAAGGGGGAGAGTGAGTAGTGTGCATTGCTATTAATGCCAAAGGGGGAGATTGTTGCTAGTTGTCATTAATGTCAACACTAAGGAGTTTGTTGGTAGTTGTTTTCATTGATGTCAACACTGATTGTTGGTTGTCATTGATGTCAACATTTGAGAAGTAAGGAAGGTTGTTAGACCTTGGCATTATTTTTCATTCTTTATTCAGTTTGGGCTAACATTAATGCAAAGAAAAGTTACCGGAGTTTATGGTTGGATAGCATGCCTTATCTAAGAAGAGTTGCTAAAGTTCATGGTTGGATGTCATGCCTTATCTAAGAAGAGTTTCTAAATTTTATGGTTGGATTTCATTCCTTATCTAAGAAGAGTTACTGAAGTTCATGGTTGGATGTCATGCCTGAGCATGTCAAGAAAATTTGTATAAGCATAGTTGATTCTATAATGATATATTTAAATGAGGATTAGAAGTATTAAGATGAGCATTAGAAGCATGAATAATAGTGGAGAGATGTTACTAAAGGTATACAATATATCTTGTTCTCTCTCCTGATGTTCTTAATGAAGCATGTGTTGCTGAAACAAAGATCTGGCCTCCACAATTTGTTTAAGTGGCCTTATTCCTAGAAGTTGCATTGAAGTTTTTTTGGGAGAATTATTTGCATTCCTTCACTACTAAAGATATGGTCTTGTGTTTTGGAATTTAATGCTAGTTCTCTATGGATTTTGTATTCCTATCTTTTTAGGTCACCTATGTTGCCGAGGAGAGTTTTGTAAATTGTAGAAGGTTGGAAATGTTGTTGGTTGTCTAGATTGGTCTAAGAAATGCTCCACATTTCTCTACGTTGATGTCTCTACTCCCGTGGCTTGGTGAATTTTCTTTCAATGTTTGTGTAGTTTCTCAATTCCAATTTCAAGTTTTGAAGTGGTCTGTAAGTTGTTCTACTAATGCTACATCATCTAGCTATGTATTATATGCATCTTTAATGAAGTATTTTGTATTTGTTTGATCTGCAATGGTTGTCGATGTCATGACATCATGAAAGAAGAATATGGAAGTGTTGTTGGATGTTTAGGGAACATAACCATGTGATTTGCACATTGCTAATTGGTCTCTTTGGTGCTACATTGTGTCTTGAGTTGGAATTATGGTTTATTTGTGGATATATGGCTGATAGGGGCTTTTTCCTTTGCTTGCATCATGTGCTTGGGGATCTATGCTAGCAATGGAATATGTGTTATGATAGATTTGGGTCTTGACCTATCCTATTTGGGGCCTCACACTATTGAATTTGACACCATTTTTTGATGGATGTTCATCGGTTGTTCGACAAATCTTTGTCAGAAAAGAGACGAAATGACGAAAATATTTTCGTCGCAAGGTCGACGATGAATTAAACGTCGAAATAATGGTGTAGATTCTTCGGTCGTCGGCATCATAAAATGGCCTTAATGTTCATCAGAATATCAATGAAAACTTCATGTATCCGCCGACGAATTACACCAGAAGTTCGTCGCCATTTCGACGAAATGGGCAAGGAGTTGCGTCGAAACAACAGCAGAAGTTCGCCACCATTTTGACGAAATGGGCAAGGAGTAGCATTGAAACAACACCAGAAGTTCGTCACCATTTCAATGAAATGGGCAAGGAGTAGCGTCGAAACAACACCAAAAGTTCGTCGCTATTTCGACGAAATGGGCAAGGAGGAACATCGAAACAACACCAAAAGTTCATTGAAATTACGACGAAATCGGAAAGGAGTTACGATGAAGCCTTCATCGCAGCTATAGCAACTTCGTCAAACCCTTTCGGTGATTCGTTGGTGGTTTTCGTCAAAATTGCAATGAAACAATGCAATTTTTTTTTTTAAAAATATTCGTTGAAATATACCATCGCAGAGATTGATGACTGATTCAGGGTATAAAGAATCATTTTTTTGCCACCATAGTGAAAAGTTAGCACTTTCTTTCATCTTTACATATTGGTTTGATGCCTCAAACGATGCATTTCTTATATTGAAAAGTGCATTCAGCTGTAATAAGAAAGAAATGTTAAACTGATATGTTTTATTATTATTGTTACAAGTATTTCATTAATTAAAGAACATTGAAATTGGTTCTCTTTACGATGGGTCCACATCATGTTCTTTGAACTTTTGTTATAAACTCATGCTCAACATGTTGAACACCCTCTAAATCTTGATCTGCAGTTGAAACACGAAAGGTTACATTAATTAATACACCAATTGAAATTAAATATGTTTAAGAGAACATGAGGGTGGTCCTCTTTACCTGATGGGGCTACATCATGTTCCTGATCTTCTCTAGCTGATCATGCTCAACACGTTGATCATGCTCTACATGCTCTAAAAGTTGAAACCGAAAGGTTACATTAAATGGCTTTGGTGCAATTAAGTATGTTTAAAAGAAATTTGAGTGAATTCCTCTTTACTTGATGGGGGCCACATCATAGTCTTTGATCTTCTCTACTTTGATCATATAACATGTTGATCCGCTCTACATGCTCTAGAATTACGGGATGCACACTGTGACCTTCTATGCGTTATTGCTCCACCCCTCACTAGGTGCATTCCAATGTCGTATGCTGATATTATCATTGCTTGAATGTTTAAAACAAATAGGCATTATAATTACTTTATGGTAGGAACTAATAATATTGAATAGGTGCACAAGTATTCAATTTTAAATAAACTTTATTGAGTTTATTTACCTATGTGTCAGATGTAGTGGAAGGTTGTGTTTGCCCAGTCAAGACTCTTAGGCATTCAACCACGGCTCCATAGCCTTGCTGGAAGGAAATCTTTAGGTCATCTTCTGTGGGAACTCTATTGAATTCAGAGCCCTACATTTTTGCATAAGATCATGAATTTTGCTTCTATGGTGTGATAAAACCAAAACTATTTTCAATTTATTATTTGGATACTATATTTCATTTATTGATACTTAGAATTCGTGTGGCTAATTTCATATAACCACTAGAGCCAAGTTTGTGCTACCCGTGTTTTTCTAGTCTTTCCTTTGTTGCATTCGATGTGTCAGGCAGCCTATGAAAAGTTTGAAATATGCTAGATTATGTAGAAAGAAAGAGTAATCAGTATATAATTACATTGTTGATAGTATCACATACCTTCCTTGGCCTGGTGGTGTCTTTCCTTTTTTCTTTTCAGCCTTCTCCTTTCCATCTAACACCAAGTCCTTCCACTCCCTCTCCAGAATCATGGGGGGACGCTCGTACTTTTTGTTCTTCTCTAAATGTGACCTATATTGGTCCCTCGCATACTTTAGAAAATTACCAACTTTTTGAAGGACCTTGGTTCGGTTGAATGTTTTATCACCGAACAACACAACTAAATGGTTAATGAGCTCATCTTTTAAATATTGATTTTGGGCATTCCATTGTGTACGTATGGAGAGCCCCAATGTAATATCACTTAGATGTTTATGAAAAACATCATTTCCTGCAAAATGATCATGGGATCAATAGTCTAAAAAGAGCGATCAATAAGTAAATTTCAATTGGATTATATATAATAATAATTAAAACATTTTAAAGTACCTGGGACCTTCTCTATCTTTATGGGAACGAAATCCTCGGTCACCACAAGTGTGACCGGAAATGTTCCCATACTAGTAATACAGAAAGATCCAAGAAATGTTGCTAAAACATCACCAGTACTAGTGGCCTTTGCATCCCCAAGTACATGTCCTAACACATGTTCTGGTATGTGTTCGCTGCCAGAGGGTGCATTAATGGATGCCTGCATGGTATGTGTTGCCTACATTTCAGATGAAAATATAGGCACAGATGATGGGGTCAGATGATGTGATGTATACGTAGGAAGATCAGGATGGATACTTGTACCAACCCTTACTCCTCGGGCAACACTTGTAGTACCCTGATCATGGCCAGGAGCATCATGAGGAGGAAAATAACCCTGTAAAAACAACACATAGTTTAGTTCATGACATAAAAGAGTACAAAATATAAAACCATGAATGAACTTATGTTATAATTAAAGACCTCATGACAGTTTACTTGCAAGTTTTGTAATCTCTCAGTCAATATTTTAACCCTCTTATCTCATCTGTTTGAGGCACTATGAACATCAACTTAACCATTTCTTGATTGCATTTTTTTTGGATCTTCTTTATTGTATCGAGAGGGTTTGTTGAATAAGCGATGTCATCATCACAAAATATTGACTGCACCTCACTATGGATGCTCTCCTCTACTACTGGTGCCTTTCCCTGATCAGTCGACTGCAACAAGAATATTAAAAACATTATCAAAATTAACCCAAAAAACTTATGAAAAAAACATAATAATAAAACATTTTTCTCATATCTAAATTTTGTACAATTACAATGGGGTAAACCTATTGGGTAGAAGTGCTGAAGATACATCACAATCTAATAGCTGGGCCCAGGCAGCTCCCCATAGATCAATGTCCCCACAATGACAAAAATAAATAATAAAAACATTACGAAATGAAACCAATAAACTTACGAAAAGAGAATAAAAATGGTATGTTAAGGTCATTAAGTACAGGTTGGGTAAAAATGGTACATAGTCACATTACCACCCTATAATGCTTGTGTTTGTAACTAAGTGATTCAAATTGTAATCAATTAGCAACTCTTCCCTACTGATTATTGATTTTATACTTTTATACAAATACTGCGGTTTCCCTTACTTGGCGCTAGTATGTACAGTGGGTTGCTTATTTGTTGACCCAAATCGTGTACTATTTATAAACCCTACAATATTCCTTGATACTTTTGGCCTTCCGTCAATGTACATAGCCACTCCTTTATTTTGATCCTTATCTTTTAGCTGTATATAATTTGCTGACAGTGCATACCTACGCATACTTCATGTATATTGAACTAGTTGCATCAAATATTTGTAACTGTAACAGGGTCCAACATACTCCATCAATTCAGTAACTGTGCGTAACGGACCTTTATGCCATCCATGCAAAATAGGCCCAAACCATGTAATGATAGTAGTGCTGTCGCGATATATCCTCTCGTTGACACAAAATCCGGTGTTTATTGGAGGAAGTTCGCCCAGGTACCCATTGTTTCCATAGATATTTGTACCTCAAGGGCACCTTGATGTCGCCTATGCTCTCATCATCATAAGAACATGACCCCCCTCCAGCAAGAAAAAATTCCATGTGTTTATAGAATTTTCTTCTAATCTTTTTGACCTCTAGTTGATCTCCCTCTTTTAGACATACTACATGTCTCTTTCCTCTTCTCTTCTTTGAGATTTCCCTGCATTTCGAGGAGAGCCAGTCCGACAAATACCTGTTGGTGGTACCTGCACTCATAAGGATGTTGGATGAAGTTCTTTCATGTTGATGTGATCCCAAGGTGACATTATGATTAATCTATCATTTCATGCAGCTAGAATTTCTACAAGTTATAAGGTAATCAAGTCTTGATAGATTGCAAGCTGTTACTACCATCCAAATGTGTCCATCCACAAATCAAATCTACTTAATGTTTAACTCCCCAAACTTTGTAACAAGTGTTAAATTTATGGTCCACCAGTTACACAACCAAGGCCTCAAATGTATTCTCTAATTGTAATCAAAGGACTTTTGCTCTTCATTCAAGTAAATAAACTTGAAGGGAAAAACCACCAAGTGGTTTATTGGACACCTACATGACTAAAAATAGCAGAAAATTTACGTTTAATTTCCATATGTCTAAGTGGTTAATTGGGAGGGAGTGTGTACTAGGCCTGGTTAAGTCATCATAAGTTTACACTTTGGCAATAAATTTTTTTTAAGTCATATTAAATATTCCTATGTCTAATTGTTAGGAGACTTTTGGTATGTTTTAAAGTAGGATGATTGATGAAAGAGCCCAAAGACTAGCCTTTCTCCATGGTATCCAAGTACACATAGCAACGGTCTTCTCTTATATGGTTGGACATGATTTAAAGAACTTAGCTAGGAATTATTTAACCTAAGGTTTTCTCATAATGCCATCATTGCAAAAGTATGATCAAATTCTTCTATTATGAAGAATTGGTCTATGTTCCTCTAGTAATCACCATAAATGTTTGTAAGGATAAAATGACTAATTGCATCAGGTAGGAGAGAATCAAGTTTGAGTTCTTCAAAGATTATATTCCTCTATTCATAATTTTTAAGGGTTGTGTGTGGAAGAGGTTATCACTACCAAGAAGGGAAGAGACCTTTCCTTGTATTCTTTTATAATTTTCATTATTCTTATTTATTTTACACTTACATTTACAAATACACATACATATGCATTTACTGTTTTCATTTATTTCTCATGTAGTTTAATAGTTTGATCGATTTCATAGTATATGTGTTGAAGACTTTAGAATTTCAATTACATTAATTTATGGATATATTGTATCTATAACACTACAAAACCATATGCTCTTTGCATTTACACTTGCATTTAGAAATACACATTTATATACATAGATATAGATTTCTTTAATGATATGTTGCATTTATTGTTCTAGAAGAGCATCCAGTAATTGCATTTACATTTAGATTTACAAATACATATACATACATACATACATATATATATGTGCGTGTGTGTATGTATATCATAAAATTAGATCTCCCATACATGTTTTGTTGAAACCTAGGCTTGAACCTCTCATTTCACATGCTTTTTTTCACAAAACTATTGAGGACAACAACTATACCTTCTTTATTTATCATCCTACGCCCTATTCATGCATCCTACAATTACAACAGTATCCATGGGGCCTCTTACACAAGCTATAGTAATCATAAAAAGTGTAAGAGCCCCTTTATATCATGTTTCAACTACAAGACCCTCAAAAACAGGGTAACTCAGATTATGATTTGTTGGTGAGTTGTATGGAAAAAATCATTAGCACCGACTCATTCTTGGAGTCTTTTGAAAGAGAAGTGAATCAGTTGGAAGTTAAGTACAAACCTTATAGTGTCAAGGTGAATGAGGTGATCAATTTTGATTGGCCAACTGATGAAGAGTACCAGAAATGGGTAAATGTATATTTAATTGAGGAAGAGTGAAAATGAGTAGGCTGCTAATGGTTGACAAATCAGCTGTTGCAGTTACAATAGATTCCAATTTTTTTTTTGGTGACAGTCTAGGCGCGAAATTCTTGAATTTTTTTGTTGCTGCATCAACCATTCTCAACGGGTACGATGAACAAGAAGATTCTTTGGGGAGATTGTTGTTGTAACAAATTTTTGGAATATCACAAGGCGGTCCAATTGGCTGGTGACACGTGTGCTTTCTGGCCCGATGCTTGTTTGCTCCTTCTTTTTCTATAAGAAGGATTTCAAGGCCAGAAGTACGGGTTAGCAAGTTAGATATTTTTGGTCGAATCTAGATGAAGTTGCAGAGCAAGTTGTAAATTCTGATGGTTTTAGGAAAAATGCAATTTAGGTTTTGAGTCATTCTGTAGTAGGTTTTGAATTCATGGGGATTTTATGTTTTATGACAGTACTGGCATTTGAATTGATATGCTTAATTCAAACTCATGTCTCTCCATTGTACAAGCATATCTGAATTTTGAATAAAATGATCAAGGGTTGTTTCGTTCATCTCACTGTTGTGGTGTGTATGATTCTTGTTTTAGGTTTAATTCAAGGAATTAATTAAAATGCTTGAATGGGATTGTAGGTGGATATGTTTTGTATAAGGATTTGATAAGTAGAATTGGGTTAGAATACATATTGATGAGATTGTAAAGCAATGTTATCAAGGATTTTATATGTTGTGTTAAATCTGTCATAAACCCTTAGATGCTTATAAATTTGACTCCTCCAATGGATATATGTCACTGATCTAAGTTGTACTTATTCGTATGGTTCAGTATTTGTTTTCCTTTACCTAGAGCTTGCTACAAATTGAAAATCAATGACTATCTTATACTGTGAAATGTTGTAGTTATCTCATGCTCCAAATAGTTGATATTATTGATAAACAACCAATTCTATTTGGTATTATCCTATTATGTTGAGCTATTAAATGAGATTATCTATTGTTCTTAATGTTGTTTATGATGATGGTGTAGAGGTTGTAAATGCATTAATGGATCACCCTCCCAGGTCTTGCAGAGCCCAAAGTTTAGGAGGTATTTCAAATCCTCATCAGTTGGTCCAGGTCCTAAGAGCTGCCCTTTATTGGAATTGGAAATTCCATAGGTAGATTAGAAGATCAACCTGCTTACCGTAAGAACAACCAACACCTTACATATGTTTGTGGTGGAGATATTAA
>VDFB02276069.1:30525-91053 GCA_007258455.2 Sequoia sempervirens | reverse complement strand
GGAATAATGGGAATATAATGAAGAACCTCATGAGGCACCTTTTTTGTTAGTTTATCTGTTCGATATCTACCGATATGACATTTCGGGCATTCCGTTGCAAATTCCTGTTGTTTATGATATATAATATGATCATTGGGACATGCATCTATTGCTTGATACTCCATTCTGATATCTTTCATAATGGCACATAAATCTCAGTATGAGCGAGGTAAAATATTTGATGGTGGTAACAAAAATTTACCAATCAATCTACAACAAAAAATAATTTGTTCATATAAAGAATATTAATGGTACATATTTCATCCTTTATTTACTAGTGATGAACTAACAATTAAAATAGATAAAAAAAGATGACATATATGACATACCTTAACATCCATGAGATTGCTATGTTTGATAAACCATTCATAACCTTCAAGTTCAACAACAATACAACAAAGAGAAGAGTTGTTTCAGAGCCTTCATAAAGGGGCTTGTATGCCTTATCAAGTACAGGTAAATCATGAACATCATCAAAGTCATCTTGATCATCATGATCAGCTTTTCCACTAAATGTGGCATGGATCAATGTATTCGTACCATCATCTTCAACTGTGTTTTCTGGCACATGATCATCTTCTTCCATAGGATCATTAACTTCATCTTCGACATTCATACTCCATGTTTGTCCTAGCTAAAACACACATTCTCCAAAATGATAACTATATCATCTCTACTCTAGGGCACTTCCACCTTTATAATACCGATAGACACAAATAAACCATGATCATGTTCAAGTGATTTTATATATATATATATATAAAATGTTAAAACGATATAAACATTTACAAATTCAATCAATATAAACACATATAATGAATAACTTACCAATGGAAGATAATCATGCCCCCTTCAACGTGACCATGCTGCCTACAATGTTTCTCAGCTGTTGTGATTAAAAGTCGTCTCATCTTTAAGCCCTTGCAATTATTGCAAGGACAATAACATTTCCCATCACCCTTTCTTTTCAATCTAGCCCATAATCTATCAAGTGTCTCTTCATTTTGTTCTGGACTAATATTATCTGACATGATTTTTCTTTACCAAGCTTGACTATTTAGATCTTCAAAAAATATCAAACTCACACTCCAATAATTTTTATTCATAGACAAGTAACATAATCTAATAATTCCGATATTTTACACCAAAAAAATTTGGCATGCAACCACCCCTGCAAAAGAGAAGATAGTTTGAAGTTAATGACCCCAAAAAACACTTTAAAATGCTAATTCCAAAACTTATTAAATTCTGATTTTACTATGATTTCCAACCGCTAAGACTCCTAAAATCATAATATTGAACTCGGTCGCAAACTTCCTACAATGATAGAGGTAGCGAGCTAGTAAGAGCAAGTGACCCATTCCTAAGGAGCAACAAGGAGAATCATCATTGCTAATGTCAATAAGGATTTATCCTTTTAGTTAAAGATGAAATGTGTCACTTCTTATGACGAGTTTATCCCTAGGGCCCTCAACATTGAGAGAGCCCTAATAAAAAATAACAGAAGCATTGGTAAGAGCATAATTAGGGTACAAACCCTAGGCCTCCGTAGAAGCATAAACAATAACTATAGCGGATTAGTGAGGTTGCAATACCAGAAAGATTGAGACATTGTAGGTAATAATAAAATCTTACAATCTAAAGATTGTAGCCAATAACAAGCACACTATGTAGCTTAGTGATATTTGTAAATGAAATCTATGGTAAGAAGAATGATAGTCACTTGAGATGTGACAGTCAAAAACAGGTTAAAAAGTGACAAGATAATAAAACTCAAACCTTGCATAGTAAAGTGGAGATTTTAGCAGTGAGTTTCCTTACCCCCTTGCTGACCTTGAGGGTTTTTCAAATTCTTTTGGTAGTGTTAGACAAGGCAAATGTAATCAGGGAATGACTGTCCAAATGAAGTAACAGTGGTAATCATAGGTTCAATGTTTCTTCTTAGCCATTAATATTGTATAATAGAGGTAGTGGATTGCATGTTTGAGCAGTGTTTTGAGACTCACCAAAAATGGGAGAATAGTGAATAATACCTTGTGGACTGTGAAGTAGTGTCAATAAGGTTGAAGGATCTTAAGAACTACAATACCATGAAACAATGAGTCCCTTGTAGTAAGTAGGCAGTCTATAGGGCATAGTTTGATTTTATAGAAAGATAATCATGAAAGGAATCTTCAAGTGATAGTGAGTGAGCTGTTTGAGATTGCAGCCGAGGGTGCAATACCCAGTCTTAAAGGAAGTTAGCAAAATAGTAAATGTGCAACAAAATCGAATCATACACAACAAACAATTCACAATGCTATCTTCCATAATGCCTTGAGTTTGAAGACAAAAATCTCATTGTATCTTCATGATGAAAGTGGTGACTTTAATGGTCAATCACTGGCAACCATGATTTTAAAACATGCTATTTTGCTTATGGAGGCAACATTTTAAGCAAGGCAGTGAGTGGTGGTTTGGAACAATGGTAGGTATGAAGGACTTGCTTTATATGCATACTATGTAGTCTAGCTTAAGATAACGTTCTTATAAGAGATTGAAGGTAGATTATGGAACTCAAGGGTTACCACATGAAAAGGATAAAATAAAGATCGAGATCTATTTAAAAGCCATGGTCATGAAGATATTAAAGATATCAAGACAAAACCTAGTAGCTGGAGTAATGAATACAGTACCAAAGAGGACGGTGTGTTGGGGCAGATTTAGATCTCCACATTATCTAATTACAGGGAAATACATCATTTATTTATTTTTTTAATTAAAAGAAATCATTCTAAACCCTATATAGGTGTGATAGGTCGAATATATGCATTAGAAAATGAGCAGCAAACAAAAGAGTGCAAATAAACACTAAAACAACCTACACCTCAAGATTAGCCTAAGTTGGAATCAACACAAGATAAAAACAACAAATGGAACTTTATACCTTGTCTCGAATCGATCCTTTGGTTGGCCCTTCGATCTTTGATGTGTATGCTACTTGGATGGCAAGAGATGCAAACTAGATGATGATATGAAGGTGGATGCAAGTGAGTGCAAGCATGAAAAATGGCTAAGTATGGATTCTAAGAAAAAATTGCAAGAGTTTGGCTACAATGCATGATCTCCCCCTAAATGAGAGAAAAGAGGGGGTATTTATAGAGATTTTGGAAATCCCTAGGGAAATGGACGGTCAAGATTGAGCCACCAAGATCAAGATGTAGGGCTAAGGTGAGTTGAGAACTCACAAGCCCTAACATCTTGACATGTGGCAAGTGATATGGCTTAAAAGGGGTGATGTGTACATGAGGTGGAAGGATAGGACATGACATGGAGAGGGTACATAGTACCTTGGGATTGAGACAATATCTCCTCATAAATGAGGTACTTGTCCCCATGTGGGTGAGAGGACAAGTGGGGAATTAAGAATTCCTCAAATATTCTCATGGGGAAGAGAGAAGGAATTTAAAATTCCCTTAAATGCATTGGGGGATTAAATATGAATTAAAAATTCACATGGGAAATGGAGATGCCTTGTCCAAAAGGAGAAAATATTTAATAGGGTTGTTTTGATTAAGTGATTAAGGTTGTGCAAGTACTTGATTAAATTAATTAATGACACATTAGAAGAGGGTTAGATTTCACATGTGACTTGATGTGACAAGTCAAAGATCACATGGGGAAGAAAAAAATGATTTTAATATTCCTTGGAAGGATAAAAGGAATTAAAAATTTCTTGAGAGGTTGATTAGGCTAGTTAATGAAGGATTATATGAGGGTTAGGTGGCTAAGAGAGATTAAAGGCCAACTTGCAAAAGTTGGAGGATGTGACACATCCTAATCAAGGATTAGGCATGTGCACATCCCTAATGATGGGATTAGAAGATGGATTAGGATAAGATAAAAATGATGGAGGATGTGACATATGAGGAATTAAAAAAATGTGATATTTATTTAATTCATTTGATGAAAAGGGGAAGGTATTTAATTATTTAACTAGATACCTTAGGGATTAGAAGAGCTTTAGAGGGATTAATTAAATAATAGTGATATTACTTAATTAATGCGGATAAATGGATGTTTAGATGAAAGAGGATAAATTTGGATAAATTAAGTGTCCAAATTTAGGTGTGTCTACAATAGGATACATTGATACTTCAAAAGCCTCTGAAGGAATTTGAGATTATGCAAATATATGTCAAGTAACATTCATAAGGTTTAGAAAATCTTGATCACTCTCTAGAATAGCCCATTAAACATGGGTTGTGCTTGAATGACTACATAATTGATATAACACAACCACTCTGCATATCAACCAGAGTTATAGGCTCTTTATTGCAGCAAGAGGTAATCACTCTTCAATCATGCTATAATTACATCCTAACATGTTAAACTTGAGACAACAAAATGCACCCAATGATGATTGACATCTACATTATACAACCTGAATTAACTACATTATATGAGTGCCTCCATTTCTATCACAACATAGCCACATTAAACTTGGGTCACACATGAATGCATCTTGTATTTGTTATAGCACAACTGTGCCACATGACCAATAGAGTTATGGATCACATAATTACAGTCACAAGAATATGTTCCTCGGTTGTGATCTTATGGTGATTCCACACATCAAAATGGACTGAAATTCTGTTCCCTTAACCTCTAAAGTGATACAGTGAGATGTTGCTTTAAAATAGGATTTCAAACACGAACTACAAATCGACTACAAGCTGATTTTAAAATACAGCAGCTACCCTCAACTGGCAATATCTTCTTGAATTTTTTCTGATTTTTCCCAAGAAAATCATCCTTAGTTCTCCACAAACTATCTCAAGTAGAGCAAAACACTGTCGCAATAAATCAAGTGCGAACTCACTTTTCTTTATGTCGGCCACAATTTTTTTAAATTTTTTTTTTCATGTTTGTCAAAAATTCGACGAAAATGATTGCTGACATTTCGACGAACCCCATGTTCGTCAAAATTTTGACGAATGTCGGGGATAAACTTTCAAAAAATTAGAAATTACACATCAAATTTTACAAGCACCCGACGAACATCAAATTTTACATATTTCGTCGGACAGTTTCGTTGTATTTTGCAGTCAAATGTATTAGTGAATCAATTTGATACCCATCAATACTGTCGAAATAAATAGCATCCCAAGTAGTGAGAAGGCCTCTAGAGGATCCATTATCACTTCATTAGTGCTAATGAAATTCAATTTATAACTATTTCAAATATGTTTCCATAGGTTAACTACACTAGGAAAGTCTAGTTTGAATTCCTGTACACCTATCACAACAAGAGAGTGATGTTGGACGAGACCTTTGAGTTAGTTTTTATTCAACCACCCCAAAAATTATAGGAGGGGAAAGTGTTTTTAGGTTTCTTTCCTTCAAAGGAACCCTTTAAATATATTTTATTTTCAACCACAACATGTCGGAGCCGGCTAACTCCTAGACAAAAAGCACCTATGTACATACAAAAACTCATAAAAACATAAGGTGCATTTTGTCTAGGAGTTAGCTTTCTCCCAACATGTCTCTATGATTCTTCCACTTTGATTTCCACATTCATTTTTCTTCATATCTTGGGAGATGATTTTGTGAGGATATGATCAGGGCCAATCTAAGAGGCAAGAATGTCCTCAATTATTTTATTTCTATAGGATGCATCTATATCACCCAAAGGGGTTTTAGTTAGAGTATCTAAGATAGATATTATGATCCAAGATAGCAATGCATCTTAGTTCTCATAATTTTGACACTCATCAATGGGATATGAATCGAAATGAATAATTTAAAAAATATGAGGAAAGGAAAATAAAAAATAGATCTATATTTCAATTTCCTTCTCTTGGATTTTTTATTCTTTTCTTATTCTATAAATTTGGAATGCTTCCTAATCCAATGTGTCTTTCCCAATAGGAGGTTCTTTATTAAGAGGAAAATCTCTATGCAGGTGTTTATATTCAAGAACATAAAATATTTTTAAGTACAATTCCATAAAATCATGGAACTAGATGTGCACCCAAACCAAAACCTTAATCCCAATAACTTTGGGAAAACCATTTTTTTAGTTTGACCTACACATAAATGTGATCACATGTAACATTAGAGGATTTGAGAGGAATCTAGTCAAGAAATTTACCTATTTTTTATCAATAATTTCTATAGAAGATTTATTCCAAAGATGTAATGGAAGAAAGGGAAGTCTTACCCATACATAAAATTATTTAGGAACATCTATTTTTTAGGTTGAAAAGTGCAAACCATAAGTTAAAAACGGTATTTGAGCACACAAACCATGGGCCTCTATGAAAATGACATTTGATTCCTATTTAGATTTATAAATTACCATGAAGTAGCCCTCACCACATAAAAATAACTCAAAGGAGGTGATTTATAACCCCAAAATTGTTGAGATCCACTTTTATAATGCTAATGGGCTTGACTAGAGACTAATGAAGTGACCAAAAAGGGCATGACCTAGAAGAGTTGTTTAGGATGAGCTACACTTTCAACAAGAATCTCCACCAATGGCATAGAGTTGAGCTTGGATGTAAAGGCATATGTGACCACCACAATAGATTTGATGGTCATAGGAGTATCAAAATGACATGCTTTGTGAGGGATATTCCACTTAAGATCATTAATGTTAGTACGTGAGGTCATCATGGGTAGGGAGAATAAAAAACTAAGGGGAATATCAAGGATGAAACCCTACCCGCCATGGTGGTGACCAAAGCATAGTCAAATAACAATTAGGGAATGCATAAGTAGTAGTAATTTACAAAGTATAATTCCTTTGTTATCATACATCCTTTGGAAAGAAATCAATTTTAATCACAATGTATAATAAACATTGAAATTGAGGCCAAGAGAACTAATAACTAGCCAAGTGAAAAGGGGTAGATGCAAATAGATACACCCACATAGCCACCTTTGGAAATGAGGAAAAAGGAAGGGAGGCTATATTTAGGATGAAGGAATGCCCAACAAAGATACACATGCCACATGTAGAACCAGGTTACATGCAATAGAGAGGTACTACATAGAGGTTACAATAGCATTATTCTAGTTGGGTGACATAAATTCTTGATTATTTCTAAATTATAATTAGTTTGAAGTAATAAAATTATAATAGATAAAATATGCATATACTAGATGTCAATATTAATGATCCATGATTAATAAATTAGGAATTTATCTTATTTCTATTCAAATTTATGCACTATGGAATAAATTTCGCTCATTAAAAATAATATAAGTATTAAAAACAAGTTATTAAGAAATTATTAAAAAATTCCATAGATTATTTTAAAATTTTAAAAATGTATATTTAGAATCTACACACAAATTCTCAAAAATTACTATTTCACATCATCTTCAAATTCTTAATGGTTTATTTATTGTTATAATTCCTTAGATTTATTGCAACTAGGGATTCCCATAATGGCGAGTTCTTCTCAGATGCATGGCAAAAAGATTAGCTAGGAAAATGATTTTGAATCCTCCAGGCTCCTACTACATGATCAAAATCAACCTCCTGATAAATGACAACATTTTCAAAACTCTTCTCATTCGGGGCAGGTTTATTTCAATAGTGAAAAATTTCACCCTAACTTTAACCCTAGGGGTAAGGGTATCTTGGAAACCCCAAAAATGGGCTCCCTCCAGAATACTCTTCCTCCAAACCAAAGGAGATATAATTTCCAGCCCAGATCTTCTCTTCCTCTAGGCAAAAATGCCCCTTTTCACAATAAATATAGCTGCCCTAAGCCATCACAGAATCACATGCACAAGATCATATTCAAACTTCTCCATATCCTCACTCCTCTTCTAGTCGTCCATCAAATCGACACTCCAATCAAAATGTAAAGGCCTAACATTATCAACAAAGGAAAGATTGGCACTCAAACTAGCGTAGCAATCAGAGCACCTTCCAAAACCAGGGGAAAAAACCCTCATTTCCGGAAGAAATGAAAAGCTCTATGGGTTCTAACAACTCCAAAAATGTGAATGATCCTGGTCTAAATGGTTTTAATGCAATGACTGGAAAGGAACGAGAATGGAGACTAGTTCCAACAATTCCTTTGTATCTTGATAGCCAATACGATGACTATGAGTAGAATGGATTCTTCGTTCAATTTTGGGGAGAAGACAAGCCGCTATCTGAATTATGGGCATGGATACGTGAGAACTGGTATGAGTTCTTTGATTTATTTGTGGTTTCCGCTTCTTCCTTCTTCATATTATTTAAAAACCCTACTATTAAGGACAAAGTAATGAGAAAAGGGCCTTTCTGGCTTGGTAATTCCTTTCTAGGGATTTTAGATTAGAAATAAAATTTGTCTTTGGAAACCCTTAATCTGTGCCCTCACCCTGTTTGTTTTTCTCTTCCATATCTTCCTGTTGAATACCTAGAATTGTCTTCAATCAAACAAATTGTCAACCATTTTGGGGTTTTTCTTAGAAGTGAATTTGTGATTGTAAATGGTAAACCATCGATTAGGGTTTGGGCCTTGGTTAATAAAACCATCTCTTCCCTTCCTTGCAAAATCCGTCTTTCAACCAAAAAAGGTGAATGGATTTAGCAAATTAAATGGGAAAAATTAGTCTGGAAGGAGGCTAATTTAATTATAGACTCAAATTTTTTTCTTAAAGTTGAAAATCCAAACTTAGATGCACTCTGGGGGCTCTTGGCCTGAACAGGCCTTCACAAAATTATCAATTTGGTTTTCCCCTGAAATCTTCTTCTTGTCATAAGACTTCTCACCAGGATTTTGGTGAGGTCAATCGGGTTATCCATAAGATTCTTGAAAGTGATCAGTCTTTGGCGGGATCTAAATTTCCCTCAGTTAATATGACTTTTGATGTTGATATCCCTCCTCTTGATGCTCAAACTAGCTCTTTTTAGTCTTTGAATAGGGGCTCTACTCCTTTGAAAAATGATATAGCACATTTTGAAAATATCCTCAATGGCTCTAAGGAAGACTTGTTGAAAATTGTTAATGAGGCCATGTCCAAAGTAGCTGAAAACCTAATTGAAGAAATAGTAGATGAAGTCTTGGGTGAAGATGATCATGGCATAAATACCCCCACCCCTCCCATTACTCAATCAGCCTAAAAAAGAAAGCTATTTTTTTCTAAAGTTGTCCCTTCCCTTCCACCTTCTTCTGCTCCTATCACCCTGGATCCTTTTTCTTCTCCTCCTATATCTTAATCTAAATATGACCTTAAGGCTTCAACCTATCCTAGAATTAAAAGAGGTCAAAAATCCAATAAAGAGAAGACAAATCTTGAAATTGTTGTAGGTCTACAATCTACATTGGAAATGAATCTTCGTTCAGCCTCTAAGAAATCTGCTGGGCTGAACACCCCCCCTCAATGTTGGCAGTGTGATTCTATTGTGGGAACAAAATCCTCGGGAAGAATTGAAAAGAAGAGGAGAGACGATCTCTCTCCTTGAGGGCAATGAGAGTTCTTTCTTGGAATGTTAGGGGCTTAAATGCCCCTAACAAAAAATGTTTAATCAAGTGTCATTTATTGGGTACTCTTTCTGAGATCATTTTGCTTCAGGAAACAAAATTACTAAGTCAAACAACTAAAGAAACTTTTAGCTTCTGGATTGATTGAGATTTGATTGTCTCTCCTGTATTTGGTGCTTCGGGGGGATTAATCATCCTTTGGAATAAAATCTTCATCAAAATTGGTTTGATTGAAGTTAAGGAAAACTAGATAAAAGTCTCTACTTGGTGTTTAAAAACAAACACACAATTCTTAATTTATAATGTTTATGGCCCATGTTCATTAGCTGGTAAAAGGAAAATATGGAGACAACTTTTTGCAAGTCTTGAGATTGGCCCTGCTATCCTAAAAATTATAGCTGGTGATTTTAATGCTATCAAAAATTCATCCAAAAAAATGGGTGGTATAACCCCCCCATCAACAATGTTAGAAGACTTTAACAAATTCATTTTATCCAATAAGTTATATGACTATCCTATTGAAAATGGATATTATACCTGGACAAACAAATGAAAGGAATTTTTTCAAATAACCGAAAAACTTGATTAGTTTTTGCTTTCGAAAAATTGGCTAACAACACCATGGGATTTTACCTCGATTATTCATGCTCTTTCGGGATCTGACCGCTTTCCAATCTCTTTCTCCTTTTTTGATGTTAGAAGAAACACCAAATATCCTTTCAAAATGGAAGCTATGTGGTTTAGTGATCCCAACTTTATGGATTTAATAAGAGACTAGTGGCTCAACAATCCTTTTTTTGAGGGGACAAGAATGTTCCAATTGAGTAAAAAATTACACTTTCTTAAGATCAAAATCAAGATTGGAACAACAAGCATTTCAAAAACATAATCACTGAAAAACTTCAAGTAGAATCAGAGCTTTCTACAATTTATGAAGAAGTTATGAAGAAGGGAATGGATAATTCTCTTTATAATTAGGAAAAAAAGCTTAAAGTAGATCTAGAAGAGATTCTAGCTCGAGAAGAATGCTACTGGAGACAAAAGTCCAAAGAGACTTGGTTGAATGAAGGAGACAAGAATACAATTTTTTTTTCACACCTTGACCAAATTATGCTGATAAACAAATAGAACTATTTCAATCTTGTCCTCTTCAGGTTCTATTATTACTTCTGAAAAGGAAATTGGTATTGAGGTAGAAAATTACTTCAAAAATATCCTCTCTTTAGGTGCTCCCCATAATTCCCTTGAGGAGAATGAGATAATCAATAATATCCCAGAATTAATAAATGGTGATCACAATAAAATGTTGATGTCAAAGTTCTCCCTTGAGGAAATTAAAAATGTGGTTTTTTCAATGGAACCTGAGAAAGTCCTGGGTCCAGATGGGTTCACAATGCTCTTTTTCCAAAAATGTTGGGATATTGTGGGCTCTGATGTTCTTCTTTCTTTAGAGGAATCCAGAAGATATAGAAATGTATTAAAGGATTTCAATTCAACATTCATTGCTCTTATTCCTAAGAAATATGTCCCTTCATCATTTAATGATTTCAGGCCTATAGCACTTTGTAATTCAATCTATAAGATCTTCACCAAAGCTATTGCTTCTAGATTGGCCAAAGTCCTATCTTTAATCATTTCAGAGGAACAAGGTGGTTTCATTCCTAGGAAGGATACTCCTGAGGGTGCCATCTTGGTGCATGAGGTCTTGCATTCAATTGTATTTGAAAAATATTTAGTTTTGGTTTTGAAACTAGACATGTTAAAAGCTTACGACAAGGTCAATTGGGATTTCTTAATGGCAATACTTAGAAAATTTGGTTTTTCTCAAGCTTGGTGTAAATGGATCCATTCATGTATCTCAGGGGAAAGCTTTTAAATATTGATCAATGGATCTCCACAAGGTTTTCTCACCTCCTCCTAGGGAGTGAGACAAGGAGATCCCCTTTCACCTTCCTTGTTCATTCTTTTAGTAGAAGGTCTAAGTAGATCAATAATATCAACTCAAAACACAAGAATTTGGAAAAGTATATCTATTCAGTCTTTTCCTTTCCCAATCTCCCACTCTCTTTTTGTTGATGACACTCTCCTTTTGGGGCAAGCTACTATGGCTAAGGAAAAGGTTATGAAAGAGATTATATTAGTTTATTGTTCATATTCCAAGAAAGTTTGTAACCCTACAAAATCAAAGATATTTTTTCTTAATGTTGATCCTTTGATAAAAAGAAAATTACTCAAGTTTTGGGGTTTTCAGAGTGATTCTCTTCCTTTCAAATATTTGGGAATTCCTTTCTTCTTTGGAAAGGAAAAACACGACTTTTGGGATAATATGATTTCTTTAGTTTCTAACCGAATTTGACTTTGGAAATCCAAGTGGCTTTCCTTTGCAGGTGAATTAGTTATGCTTAAATTTGTTTTATGTGCTTTACCAATTTATTTGATGTCAGTCTTAAGCTTTCCCAAGGGGAAAGGATAAATCCTTCAAAAATTTCTTAGAGATTTTCTTTGGTCAAAAAATGTGATAGTTAAAAAGAAATTACCTCTGGTTGCTTGGGACACCATTTGTGTTCCTAAAATCTATGGTGGTGTTGGTTTGAGAAATACTTTCCTCCAAAACAAAGCTCTAGGAGCTAAATTGGTGTGGAAAATCTACACTAAACTTGAAACTAAATGGTGTAAATTAATGAGATATAAATACTTGGACTCCCTTGATAGAGAAAGAATTTTCACTCAAAAGTAGCTTCCCAAGGGCTCCAAGATTTGGAATTTTATTTCTTCTTGTAGATCAGTGCTTCTTCCTCACCTTTCTTGGGTGATTAACAATGGGGATAAAGCCTTTTTTTGGGATGATGCCTAGAATGGCCATAAGCCTCTTCATCAGTTGGGGGACCAAAATCAGATTGAATCAGAATTAAAATCCAGATGGGGTCATAAAGTTAGAGATTATATTGACCTTGATCCTTCTAATCCTTTCATATGCTAATGGAAAGACTTCAATTTCCTGCAAGTGTCATCTCATAAAAAAACTTCTTTAAAGTTTGAATTAGACAAGAGACAAGTTTATTTCTCAAATAAATAGGATGAAATAATTTGGATTAAGTCTAAATCAGGACAGTATAATGTCAAAGATGGTTACAACTCACTTTTCAATGTTAATCATAGAGTTTCCATTTCTATGAAACTTTGTTGGGGACATCACATTCTTCCTAAGGTTGGTGCATTTGCTTGCTTAGCAATTAAAGACAAAATTTTATCTGGCATGAGATTAGACAGATTGAGCATCACTAATCTTTTCCCTTTTGTAATGTGTGGGAAATATTTTGAGTCTACAAATCATCTTCTTTTGAATTGTGAATCTGCTCAAAATTGTTGGTATTGGCTTCTTAATAATCTTTGTTGGTCAAGTCCTTTACATAATTCTTTGTATCTCCATTTTCTTTCTTGGCCTTCTTTGTTTCCATCTTCAATATTCTCTTCTCTTTGGGACATGAACCCTTCTATTCTAATCTGGAATATTTGGTTGGAAAGAAACAATATAATTTTTAGAAAGAAATCTTCCTCTTTGTCCCAAATTATTCAGAAAATTGAAATCTCGATCTCGGAGGTAACTAATTCAACCACTTTCAAGAAACCTCCTTCAAACAGGCTCTTTTCTGATTAAGATTCCTTTATTATGAAAACGTGGCATTTCCTGAAACTTCCTAAGGCGGGTTTCATTTCTTTCAAGACCTCTTTTTCCAAAAGTAGTTCTTCCTGGTCTCCTCCTCCCTCTGGCTTCATCAAATTAAATTTTGATGGAGCCTCCAGGGGTAATCTAGGAAAATTAAGCATTGTTGTTTTGTTAAGAGATTGGAATGGAAAGTTTATAAAAGCAGCTTGTGAACAAATTCCTAATGGCACCAATAATGTGGCTAAGTTTAGAGCGTTAAGCTTAGGCCTTAAACTAGCCAAAAATATTTTAATTTCTCATCTCTTCATTGAAGGAGACTTGATGATAACAATTTCGGCTTTAAGGAATTGTGGCACTCCTTCATGGCATTTCAATTACATCCTTAAGTTCATTCTTTCACAACTTGATGATTTCCCAAGTTACACTATTGCTCATTGTTATAGGGAATCAAATGTTGTTGCTGACTTTTTGGCTAATAAAGCCATTGACGCGAATCTCCCTTCACGTGAATTCTCAATAGAGGAATGCAACCTTCTCTTTCGTGAATTACACCATTAACATTTATTTGTATAAGGGTACCAAGGTTGCTTATCATACTATTTTTATATTGGGCTCTTCATTCCTTCCATGATTTTTGAATGCTTTTGGTGATCATTGCACTATATATTGTGAGTGGCATTTACAATTATTTATAGAATGGGAAGTATTTTAAATTCCCTTGCCTCGAATTTGAATTTGATTTTAATTCTGGCAACGATTATTTCGTACTGGGAAATCCTTGTTGCCGTCATCAAATTTCTTTTCATATTTGCAAGTTATTTGGATCCGGATTTTCATATGCTAGCATTTGGGGAATTAATGGTTTTGTCAATGATTAATTGTAATCCAACACTGGCTGCACCATTCTCTTATGGGCACATGACTTTTATTTATCATTTCTAAGAAATTCCTTGAATTGTGTACGTATTCATTGCTTCACACTGAGGTATTGTCCTTCTGATCATACATTCTTAAGGAATTTTCAAAACTTATGGCTCGTCATTAATATAAATCTTGATTTTTGGCTCCATTTTGCATTGGCGGCTATCCAAATTTTAGGGGATAAATTTGGAAATGGATACTCTTCACTTCCTTCGGTGTCTGACCACGAGAGCTTACTCTCATGATTGGACATTGAAAGAAGCCCTTTCAATGTTTAGCGAATGTTTGGGTCTGCTTGGGGACTCCACTATTCTTCTTCTTTCCCAAGATAAACACTTGGCCGCTTTGCAATATTTGATTGTACTCAGTTTTCTTGTTCATTAAATTTTTCATTGCTTTGAGCATGTTAAAGGTTTTTTTTTGGTTTATGGCAGTTGCTATTATTTTCATCTTTCAACCCGCCGACTCCATAGCTCCATCCTGTTTCTCTGGTGTCTGGGTCTGCAAATGGACAATCTTTTTAGAGTTTTGGTTCCTCCTCCTGTTCACGAAATAAGAGTTGATTCTCCTTGCACAAAGGAAAAGCTTCAAAGGGCATTCTCTTTTGAATGCAAATAGGTATTCGATGCAATTCAAATTGTTTTGGGTTTTGATTGGTTGGATATGCATACAATGGTTTTTCCATATGAAATGGCTTGTCAGTTTGTGTCAAATCTGATGGACATTCTGGGAGACGTTGAAATTGTTAACTTTCTGGCGGGCACCTACATTTTTCCTCATGTGTGTCCTCTCTCTACTCTTCAACCAACATTGGAGAGATACAATATCCTTCAAGGGTCAAGTTTGGTGGGAGGTATTATTAGTAGAAAACATCTTCTTACAGATTATTGTCTTTCTAAATTGCTTTCAGCAATGGCATATGGTCTTCTAAATGAATGTAACAGTGAATTCAATGTTTGACTTAGGCGCATCTCACAGCAATATGGTAACTCAGTTAGTGACCCAATTTACATGTTGTATAAAACAATTCGTCTTCTTATACAACATGCCATCATTGAACCTCATGATGAACCTCATTTTCCCCCACCCGTAGACATTGCTTCTTCAGAGGGAAGCTTGACTTGAGGGATTCTTTCCTCATCTTTCATATTGAAATTTTGGTCTCATTTTCATAGTTTAACTTCATTTTTGGAATCTCAATTGTTTTGGAAGAAGCTTGTTTCCTTGGCATCTTTTTGTAGGATCTCTAGCTAGAAGCACCTCGTCACACATGGATTCTCCTACACTTTTTGTTGGATTTTTTGTCTCCAATCTGCATCTTATCTATCGGCTATTTCAAGTGTAGTTTCTTCACTTCAAATATCTCACTAGGATTTGTCTTGCTCTCCTGGTTCTTTGTTCGCTTTGAAATTTCTTGCCTCGGCCTACCTGGCTTGATTTTTGTAATATTTGGTGTTGCATCCTTTTGTTCTTCATTTGCAACTCCTCATCCTCTTGTAATTCTTTTTATTTCAATAAAATTTGTGGCCTCACCACCTTTGCCTTAAAAAAAAAAATTAATGGCTTGCTTGTTGTAAGTGAGAAAAAGTAAAAAAATGGTCTAAAATGTTGACTTAAGTCTCAATTAGACCAAAAAGTGGGACACAAAATTGTAGGATCACCTTGAAAAGAGTAGATAAATGAGAAGTGGAGCATTTCATAGTTGTGAAGGAGGACAAGATGTGCTATTAAATCTTGCAGGTCTATTAATTATCATGTGACATTAAGTGGCTACACCATAACAATTTTAGGTGTTTATAATGCTTGCATGTTTCTATCTCTATTTGTTCTACCAAATACATTTCTAGTAGATGAGGATGTTTAATTAACTATTTTTCATCGAAGAAGATCTTGATAGATATCCCTAGCTTTTTATGAACTTCTAATAATTATATTCTTCCATTTTGAGTGTTAAATAATTATATAAATAAACCAACGCGAGATTTGATTAACAACAATCTTAGTTTTTTAAAATAAGATATAACTTAAGTTGTGATCATAAATGTTTGGATGAGGTAATAGGAAGATTCTCCTTTGAAAGGAAGGGCTAGAGTACATTTTCTAACCATAATCTATAACCTACTTTTGAATTTCCTTCAATTTGAAACAATTTATTTGTCCTAGATTCACTTTGTTGTAATATTTCTTTTGAGCTTCAATATTGTTAGATAAATTGACCCAATATTTTACTAAGTTAGGATTTTTTTATGAATTCTTCTTAGATTTTCATCTTTTCTATCAAAGATAATCTATTTTCATAGAGATCCAAAGTAAACTTGAAAATATCTATAGATCATGTAGGTAGGAAGCAACAATGTTATTGGAAAGTAATGTCTACTTTTAATTCTAGAAAACAAATCTTTTTCGTTTGAAGGGATAAACTAGTGGAAATTGGCCAATTTATTGCAATACTTAATCAATGTGAAAATTTTATTTGCTTACTTTAAGAGTCTATAAGTAGTTTTGGTTGATCAAATGACATGGGTCAACAATAGAAGGAATCAAGGGACACCTCCCCTCTTGAAAAAATACAAAAGTCTCCCAATGGTTCAAAATTACTAGGTTTTATTTTTGCTAGAATAGCATTAGAGGCTAGTGCCTTATTATTTCACAAGGGGCTTGTGTGATTAGTCAATGTTTCCATAAAATCCTCCAAATTTTTTGTTGGTTTTTCCTTATAAGATGGCCATGCATATAAAGATGGGTGTCTTGAATTATAAAACAATGTTGAATGATCTCACAACAAGATATAGTTAGAGAACAAGAAAACCTACTGTAAATCTAGATTACTCTTAATCTATCCATGGGGTGAAAAAGAGCAAAAGCTAAAAAGGTGAGAGAAAGAGTTAAGATGAAACAAAATGAGAGAAGAGGGATTCATTAACCATAAGTCAATTGTTAGTTTCTAAGCCTCTAAAAAAATGATATATTGTTCAAACCATGTCAATTTAGATTCAAAACATGAATGATAAACAAATTGTATAAGAAAATTAAAAGAAAACTGATTACATATAGAAATGAAAGAAAAAACGACCACTATAACATCATGTATACGCTGTAACCAAGAAAATCCTTTCATAAAACACATTATCATTATTTACAAAAATAAAAGACCATACAAACTAAATAGTTAAATCTTGAGACAAATAGACTCAAATAAATAGAGACTTTCCCCAATTTAACTATATAGGAAAAATCATATTTCACAAAGTTTCCAAATCCAGCTCTAGCCAAAGCTCCTTCCTAAGGATTTCCAACTAGACAAAGACAAACAACGATCCCTGTGTAGACTGTAGGATACAATAAATTACATCCCTTCTAGTCCAGTGGCAGTGCCAAAATACATTTAGTCATTTAATTAATCTAGATGCCTCCAAAGTGCATTTAAGTAAGATTTTGATAGGAACAAATGACATGCATAAGAAATCTAGATAACATAAAGTATACATGTAATTATTTTATTTTATGATTTTTAAAAGCTTCTGGTCTAAACAAAGCCCACAGGGTATATTTGACCACCACAATTTTTGTTGCTGCAGGCGTGAATGATCAGTCTTGTTTGATCCTCGGGAAAATTTAATTTTTCCTTGACTTTGTTACCTCAACCCACCTGTAGATAGCAAAAAAGAGATCAGATTTCTAATTAAGATTCATCTGTCGCACTCAATAAATCTGCTTTAAAATGTCCATGTCAAGAAAAATGACCAATCTAATGTGTCGGGCACATGTTCAGAAGACTTTGAGTTATGTGAAACGTTCAGGTTAGACCACGTCAACAATTGCAGTCATGTTATCATGAAATACATTCATGTCATAAACCAGGTCAATATCCATGTGGCATTGTACACTGCTTGCCACTGAAGTCCTTCTAGGATGCTACTCACAAAGATAGATGCTGACAAAGTGAGCTTCCTTGCTGTAGAAGATGCCACTATGAGTTTCCTTTGCTACCAATGTCAACATCTAGATTCAAGCATTCATTCATGCTCAAACATGAAGGTAGATTAAATTGGCTTCAACTTGCCTTTTGGGTTCACTATCTAGAATAGATTGTAAATGTGGTTCACCTAAGATATGAGGGAGCAATCTAAGTACAACTTATCATGGTTATGAAATATATAGACTATACACTAAGCATTCTAGATATTACACGCGGTTTTTCAAGATCTATGATCATTAAAGATTAAATTACTACTTATTTTTTTCAACTTAAGATCTAATTAGTAGGAATTTTCAAAGATTTTGGGGTCTATGAATTTCTTAGGTGTGATAAATAATAAATTTTGAGCACGAGAATTACAATAAATCTTGGTTAAAAATGATTTGGGATTCATGAGAAATCAAATACTTCCAGACTTGGTCACTCCACTCAATAAGATACCATAGATGTCTTATATTTGAGATTAAGGCTTGATTAAATCAACAAATGGAAGCAACCAAATACATTAGTCTAGAATGATTATGGGTCTGTAGTGTAGATATGAGTATTTCAGGGGTCAAAGCCTATAATAAAATAGATGTGAAAATGGCAAGAAAACACAACCTATATGCTAATTTGGGTTTGAGGAAGAAGTAGACTTGAAATTAACTATCCATGAATGTGAGATGTTGACTAGATTGAATATAAATGTCTTCCAAGTCTATGCATGGCTTGGCTATGAAATAATTTTTAAGTGTGGATACAAAACCATCAATTAATTCTTGATCATAATGATTTAAACTCTAGCAAACACTTTAGACTAGGAGATATGGTCAAACCCAAGGTATGTGAGTAAGCACAAGACACATGGATAAAAGATATTCACATGGTAAAATAATATTTGTATGACTAACTTAAAAGCACAAGCTGAGAAACAAAGCAAATAATAATGAAAATTAGCAGTTGAGGCTCAAGGACTAGGCAAGGGCATGAAAAGAGACAACTACTATGAAAAATAGGAAGGGTTGAGATCAAAGCACATGAGCATGAGCCAAAAATAAAGTAATACCCTAAGGAAACATAGAGGAGTTCATGAGTTTAGAAATCATGTCTTGTATTAGTTATCATTTGGACTCATCCATAATTAATAGAGGTGTATGTGCAAGGTCTCAATAAACATTATAGACATTGGATCTAAAATGGAGGGGGAGCTATTTTCTTTAAGAACTCAAGGTGTCTTGTACATGTAGCAACAATTGGAAACTCTTAGGGGAGAACATTGTAAAATATTTTGAGTCAACAATCTCTAGTTAAGGAGAAATATTAAATAGGAAAATCATGACACATATAATGTTGTTCATATCTAGACTAGACTAGACTTAGTACAAGGACGAGTTAAGATTTATTTAATAAAAGTGTGTACAAGTGAGTTTAATTGCCCCTTTTTAAGGCTACAAGGATTAGCATTATGGAGAACGAAATTGGGATAATAAAAATTATAAACCCCAAACAAAAATTCCTAGACATTACTTCACTATCACCTAGACATTTAAAGCTTTGATGGAGTTAGCTCTAGACACACTTTCTAGCATGGCTTTACTACTAACCAAATGTTCATTGCCTCGATAGATATATCTGAATCACCTAAATAAATTGAGATCTCATGATCTTTTCTTTTCTTTTTTTCTCAATTTCTTTTTTCTTCTTCTTCTTTCTTTTGATATTCTTTTGTATTTTTTAATATTTGTACTCATTTAGTAGAAAATGAATTCTATTGTCTAGGTTGGGGACCACTAGTGGCATGTGAGAGGGTTTATGGAAAAAATGATTACCTAAACCATAATAAGTCACCTTGAAAAAAATAGATAATTATATGTTTAAATTAAAGGCTTCCATTAGATTGTCATGAATTCTTAAGAAGCTTGGAACTAGTTTAGATGTGCCTAATTTATAGCCTAAGAAATTAATTTAATTTATTTAAAGTCTCTCTACATTGGAAAGATGGTTCATGAGCATTAACAAATATCTCCCAATAAAGTGTTATAAGGCTACCTAGACAACATTGTAGGGAAATAAGTATAGGAACAAGTAGCATAAGAAGGAGAGCTAATAAATGTCAAGTAAAAATATGATAAAATAAACAAATACATTAATGAATTGTGATATTGCTATCATGATTCAACCATGTATTTTTTTGAGTCAAACTCATTGACCCATGTTTCATTCAAGTGTGGTTCACAAGAACCCATCTCTCATGAGAATGAACGGTCCACTTAGCAATCATTGCATCTAGGTGATGCTCACAGAGGTGAAGCATTGGGCCTTCCCGAGAGGTCACCCATCCCAATACTACTCCAACTCAAGTGCGCTTAACCATGGAGTTTTCCCCAAGGTTAAGTCCACTTAGCTTGCTATCCTATTTGCAAGTTAACTTAATGAGTACGTTAACTTGTGAGGAGAGAATTAAAAATTCTATTAACTTATTAAAAATAGATAATTAACTCACACTGATTAAATAATAAAATATTATTTAATTAAATGATTAATAATAAATAATGATATTAATTTATAATGGATAATTAATGGTGGATGGTAATGAATAATTAATATGATAATAGTAAACAATAATTAATGGATAATAAATGATATTAAATAGTGTGATAATTAATGAATATTAGAGGAATTATTTATGTGTACATTTTTTCTCTCTTTGAAACAATGTTTGAAGTAACATTGTTTTAAAGAAAATAAAAGTAGCTAAGAAGGAATCAGAAGAGATAAAAAAATGATGATATATGCCATAGTTGGGTTAAAAAAGTAATGGAAATTTATTTTATGGGACGAACGATGCCCCCTCAAGAAGTTATCCATTGAAAAATTCATGAGTGAGCTCTTGAAAGAAGATGAGAAGAAAAAGGCAAATGGAAATGAAGAAGGAAAAATAAAGGAGAAAAATAGAGAAAAATTAAAAGATGGATGCAAGAAACATGATTATAAATGAAATGAGGAGGATAGATTTATTATGATGATTATTTATTTTGACTTGAGGAGAGAAACATTTTTTTAATATAAAAAATAGATATTATGAACTAGGGAATATAAGACCAAGGTAACGAGGAATTTGATGTATGAACTGATTAAAAGGGAAAAGATCACCTAGAAGCATGTGTTGTTGGACATCATGAAATGGAAGATCATGATGTTACTATGGAAATATACTAGAAGGACCATGAAAAATGTATACTGATGAAAAATACACACAAGCAAGCATGCACAATAATGTAAAGACAAACATGATCTTGCCCCTAGTCAAGTTGGAAATTGATTGATTGATGATGATGAATTTTTTATGTGGGAAGTATACATCTTGAAAAAAACATGAGGATTGGTAATGACATATCTCAATGATGATAATATGACCAAAATAGATCAAATGTTGTAGCAAGGTTGGGAATAAAAGCAAGGAATATTTAGGATGATGTGCTAGATTATGTAGCAATATTTAAAGGATTAAGATTATTGCATTTTTAGGATGGGTGTTTGGAGGAATTTGTTTGCTAGTGTGGGATAGGTTTTCATAGCCCTAACCACACTCATTTCTTCTTGATTGGGTCGTTGTTGCACATGGGGGGTGATCGTTGTTGTGTGCGGGTCGTGGCATTGGTTCTTCCACCTTTTTTTGAGTTTTTGGATCCATCTTCTTCCTCCTTGGTCTCTCTTTGTTTGTTGTTGGTGTGGGGTGATCTAATATTCAAAAAGGGTGTTTCTATGTGGAGAGTTTTTTAGAGAAGGGTTTTTTCTTCTTTTTTGTTGCTTAATAGATGTTCGGTTTCTTTTTCCTTTCCTCGGTGTCTTCGGCTACATTTGGGGAGTGCTTGGTTTTGTTCCTACATGGTTTTGCATGCATCCATGGACAAGCCTAATCATGCTTCCTCTCCAGTTGGTATGGGTCTGATCTATTCAAACATGAGTTTTCCTAGTGAGGGGTCATCAAAGAATGGTGCCTTCATATTGCAAAAGGTGTATGGGTGTTTGGAAAGGGTGCTAGAGTGCCCGACACTAGTTATCCAATCTGAATCTGTAGTTGAGAATGTGGAATATTATAGAAATCATGTTTTGATTTGCAAGTTCATGGGGGGTTTCTTGATTCGTGGGTTCGCAAGACCTAGAACCCTGAAGGTAATTTTGATATAATGCTAGTGGCCAACAATTTATTCATGGTGGATTTCTCCTGTGTGGCCAATAGGAATCAATCTTTTCAAGGTGGCCCCTACTTCTACAACCAGGTGGGCCTCTTCATCCAACCTTGGCATGTCACGGGTTTCAACTCTATGGAGGAGCTCCCTTCTAGGGTTTTGGTTTGGGTGTGTCTTCCTGGACTACCTCTAGAATGTTGGCATAGTAATATATTGTAGATGATTTCTCTTTTTCTTGGTAAGCCTATTGGGCCTTTTCAATAGAATCTAACTAAAATAGTTCTTTCCTTTGCTCGGGTGTGCATTGAAATTGATTTGAATAATTCACTGTTGATTTGGTTGATGTGAGCATTGGGGAAATTTCTTGGACCCAACTATTAGATTATGAGGCATTATCATTTTGATGTCACTTATGCCATGAATATGGTCACCTCCATTAGAAGTGTCCCAAAGTTGTTCGCTTGGGTAAGGCTCTGTCTCAACCTTCTCTGAAGGCAGATAAAGGTAATGCTCCCATGCAAGGGGTGGTGGTGGATAAGGAAGTTTTTGATCCAGTGAAGCCTCATAATAGAAGTAGGGGTCAAAACAATGTTGGACACCCAAAATACTGAGAGGGGGGGGTGTGAATGAGTATTCCTTTAAACCAATTAAACATAATCCATCCAATTATCAGAATAAATATATCTGTAATGATGAATGAAAGCATGAATACATCCACAAAATCACATGACACATGAACACTAGTATTTTTATGTGGAAAACCCAAAATGGGAAAAACCATGGTGAGGGTTAGCTCACAATATATTATATCTAGATATAAGATATTACAGAAAGGCTCACTACCAGGTGGACTCACTATCCAAGTGAATTCACTTCCTTTAGAGAAAAAGAAGGAACAACTTGAAAGGGTGGCTATATAGCCTATTTGAACTGATATAATTGCATCTATCATATGTTGGATTACAATTCCAATGAAGTAAAAAATGATCTCCACACTAATATGAATCAATACTCTACTTTGTTCACAATCTTTTCAATTTTTCATCACACACATGTAGGTGAACCACCATACATGTCATATATCTCTCAACTTTCACATACAGTCTGCAATCTCTTCATCATACAATGATTCTCATCTCTAACCTCCAAACCTACAACAAAAATATCTTCTTGGTCTCTTTCAACCTTCTTTTAGCTGAAGCTCTCAAGCTCCCTTCACATGGACTTCACTAGCTCACTATCTTCCAAAATGTGGAGCTCACTAGCTCTCTAAAACACAGGCTTCTATGCAAATAGAAATATGCAACAATGGAGTCTTCAAATCCTCTCTTCAATCTAGAAGCATCTCCCCATCTCACCTACAAAAACTCCCAAAGTCTTCTCCCCAAATGACAAGGCATCATAATATACAAGTTTTAGAATGAGAAAACCACTATGATTTTCCAAAACCACGAGGAAAACACCTCCTTGGAAAACCCACATTCCATTTGGAGAAATAATCATAAAAATAATAAAATTACTTAATGCTCACATGGCCTTCACATGGGAACCTAAACCATGGCCAATCAAATTTGGTCAATTATGACACCTTCTTTGATTCTTGACACCTCTAATGACTCCAAATATAGACATGCAAAGCTTGTGGCACAAACATGCAATTGCATGCAAGGAATACAATTTAACATGCAAGCGCATGCACCCCTTGAGTGGTCCCCACCAAGAATGGGACACCCAAAAGGAGTATTTTCCCAATTATGCCTTAGAAACATTTACCTCAACATATTTCCTCCAAAAATTACATTTACATATCACCACAAGGGAAAAGCGCATTATTGCAAATTATTTAATATTTATTTTCCACACACCTTAGCCCTTATTTAAAACACCAAAAATAAATTAGCAATACTTTTGGTGATGCAAGATTGCTAGTATCCTTAGATGCTCCTACATCATTAGATTTATCAAGTTAATTAATTTATGGGAAATAAATGCTTCATATAAAAATAACCTGGGGTAAATTGATTAGCCATAATTAAAAAATCACCTCAAAATTATGAGCTAAGATAGATTACACTACAAAAACATGATCATAAAGAAACATTAAAATCAATTATGATTTGGTGTAGAATATTAAACAATAAATAGCTATCAACGATTCATTATTGTAACACATATTAAAACTCTAATAAACAACACCTATCAAACTAGAGAACTTGACATGCCTTGCTTTGGGTTATTTTGTGCTACAAATATAAAATCCATATCATTTTTGTACCTATAGATTTCATCTCTATTTGTGGATTACATATGAATGACTTGTGCACTTATGAATATTTAGATTTTTTTTGCCTTATTTTTTCTAACATTTATCTAAAATGTGGTAATGTTGATGAACATTTTAGGAGATGTCCATGCGAGGATCTTCTCCTTAGTCAAACCCTTGGATCAAAATTAATGGTTTTGAACAATAAAAAAAACAAAACAAGTGATAATACAATATGTTTAGTCACTATAAATGTTGATGTCATATTCATACAATGCTCTTCTAATAATGATGCAACATGTTTGACATAGATCTGTAATGAGACTTGGATGATTTTAATGCATCAAGGTTTGTGCTTTTATACAACACCCTAGTGTGCAAGTTTGAATATTTTTTGCTGAAGTTGGCAACTAATGGTTAATTGAAAGGGAGTTAGCATATGCCCAAGATAAATTTTGAAATTTGAAATTAAAGGGTGGTCATTTTGCACCATGGATTTGATCCAAACATCAATTATGCATTGCAAATTTAACCTAGGTAAAAGAATGCATAATTTGTAGATTAGGAAAAATCTTTGAAGATGCATGAAAATAAGATCGCAATTTATCCCATGTACCATGTGATTATCATTTCCAACCAAGGAGAAGTAACTCAATAGAAAAGAACCAAGTCATATTTAGTTCAAAAGAGACTGTAGAAAAACTAAATTGTTTATTTAATTATTTACTATTCAACCTTGATCCCCACATATAACTAGAGGAAAAACATGTTTTTTATAGTGTATAAATTTCTATATTTTTTATTATACTCTATTACAACATTAGATAAATTGTGATATTACTATCACGATTCAACCGTGTACTTCTACGAGTCAAATTCATTGACCCATGTTTCATGAGTAGTGGTTCACAAGAACCCATATCTCATGATAGTGAATGGTCTACTTAACACTTAAATTACCAACTTTTATGTAAAAATATCACTTATATACTAATTATTACATTAAAAACAACTCAATTAAATTAAAATCAAACTAATATTTTCATCCTTACAAATATAAATTGTATTGTCAAATCCCACAATCAAATAGATATATCCAACCACTTTCTAGTCATTAAAATTTTTACCTATAAGTTGAGTGTCAAATCAAGTCCACGAATGTGCCAGCTGTATTTGAAAATGATGAAATTTTCTTCCCATCAAATTAAATTGCATAGGTAATTTAACTTTAATATACTATACTTTTATTGATGCCAATGATATTATGAGAGGCATGTCACATCAGTCAAAAGATTTGTATAAACTGTATTAAAGTATGCAATGAATTGAGCCAAAAGATTTAAATCGAGGACACCCATATCATATCAATAGCTATAGTCCACACAATCTACCTGCCATTTTGCCACTACTGATATTTTAGTGAAAATTGCCCTTCATTATGTGTACCCCACTAGTATCAATTATTTTAACCAACATTTTATTATATTTATATATATATAATGAGAGTTTTTTAAAAATTTGTGTATATTTTTTATTTACAATTAACTTTTTGAATCACATTTTGTCATTTATCAAATGACAATAGATTTGTAAAAATAATCACAAAGAAAATAATAATATAATGAAAAGGGAAAAAAATAATGCGAGAAATTGTTATTAAATCTTATTAAAAAATGGTGTGAAAATTGATTAAGGATTTTAAAAAATATTATATAAATACAAATTTAAAATATAGTTAGTTTATTTTTTAGACTGCAAAATCAGGTAGCCTCTTTATAAAGGGTAAAGACTTGGTAATTACACCCTTTCGGGTCTACGGACGAGAAGGAGACTATTAGTTTGAAAGTTTTTTAGATTTGACTGTAATTTTTTATTATTATTAATGTTTCAAATCACAATCTATGATCTATCATCAAGAATTATAACATAAGAGAAATGTGATCATGATGATGTATCATAGAGTGTGATTCAAATGGGACGAAAAAGTTCACACAATCAAATCCAGAAAGATTTCGAGCTAGTTTTAATTGAGAATTAGTTCACATCATTTTCTATATGACATAGATTGATGGAAAAAATTTAAAAAAATCTGAAAAGAGAGTTTAAATCTTTTGTATAACTAGAACAACTAAATAGAATGTAAAGTTTGCAATAAAATTTAGATAAAAACATACAAATATTTTAACAGTGACTTCTTTAAAAATATATATATATATATATATATATATTAAAAAATAAAAATAGAAAACAAAAAAAGCTTTATCAAAATAAATAAATAAAAATCAGCAATGTTAAAAGCTGAACTAGCTTTATCCTTATGAAGGTTAAAACCTTCAAATTCTATTCTATGTTTTTTTCAATTAAAAACATAAAATCATCTAAACGTCTGTCAATTCTAAGAGTGTTGTGTTTTGCAGGAATAACTTAGACAAAATATCTGTTTGGTTTGAACTCAAACAGAGATTTATCATTACTGTAATCAATGAATAATAATGCCATCTGAGCCCACAAAACTGCTAAATTGGAGAAGCGCTTAATTTAATTTGGAGAAGATATTCTAAAATTCCTCGCAACTTTTCTTGTAGGACCACACCTTTATAGCTTTAGTCCTCCGCATCTTTATTTTTCTTAAGTTTTGGCCTACTTTGAATGCAATGATTTTGTGTAATAATGAGTTTATACCTAGTATATTTTATGTGAAATTTAATTCAAGATTTTTCTATCATCTTTTGTTTTTAAAATTTAATATTAATCTTTAGATTTTTTATTTGTCATTTTGGATCAAAATTGTGATCTAGAATTGATCAAAAAGATATTTTTGTGGTCAGATCTAAACATTGAATTTTTAAATCTAAAATTCAATTTTAAAAGTTTGTTGACATTTCACCAATAGTTGTGAGCTGACGAAAGTGCAACATGACAAGTAGTGTGTAAGGAGAGGATAGGAAGGTGAATGGTGAGAAGGCTTATTGAGTTGCAAAGTTTGAATCTTTGGGTTTGAATTTAGTGAAAAACAATCCTACAAATGGTTTAATTAGGAGGGAGTACACCAAATGGCGGGCCTCCTCCCCTCCAAGGTGGACTAGGGACGTATTGAGAAAAAGGGAGGTGGGTAGTTTTTTAATGGAAGGTAGTAAGTCTTTCATTGGGAATTAATGTGATTGCAACCTTCCTATTGGGTTAGAAAGCAAACCCTTAAGTTGGTCTTAGGGGCACAAACGACCAAGAATCCATTGTTGGGAGTCCTTTCTAAGCTATAATTGAAACCAAATAGTTCTTAGAATTTGAAGCTAACCAAAGGGAATATGCTTAAAGGGAAAGGGGCATGTGTGTCTCTAATAACAATGACCCCATGGTCAAACAAAGATGAGTTATGCATTAACATCCTTGAATTTATTATAAGGGGTTCAAAAAGTAGAAATGTCCTTGATTGGGAAGTTCGTCGGTCCAAGACCAAATATTGATTCAATTAGATTTTAGGCCTCTAAGAAATGGTGAATCAAAGGTCAACTAAATGTTGCGGGTATGGCCAAAGGTTTTTTATCTTTCTCCTTTGCCTATGAAGAAATAAGGTTCTTTTTGGTGGGTCTTGGTTTGTTGGGAAATATACCCTAATTCTTAAAAGGTAGTATGCCAATTTTGGCCCCGCATAAGAATCATTTAATGTAGCCCCTATGTGGGTTCACCTACAAGGGTTACCTATGAAATTTTGGTATGAGAAAGTTTTTAGGAGGATTGTTAGTGCTTTTGGCTACCTCCTTTCTATATATCTAGTTACTATCTCTAGAAGAAAGCTTGTTATGGTATTGCTGTTAGGATTCAACTGTGTAATTTTTTGAGTCAAACTCATTGACCCATATTTCATGAGTAGTGGTTCACAAGAACCTATCTCTCATGATAATGAATGGTCCACTTAGCATTCATTACATCTAGGTGATGCTCATAGAGGTGAAGCATTGGGCCTTCCTGGGAGGTTACCCATCCCAATACTACTCTAACTCAAGCGCGCTTAACCATGGAGTTTTATCCAAGGTTAAACCCACTTAGCTTGCAACCCCATTTGCAAAACCTTAAGCAAGTGTTGTGACTTTGAACCATTCAATATAGAGCCCCTTTAGCTCATCAATTGATAAGTGGGAGGTATTTTCCACAACGTGTCAAATTATGATATTGCTATCAAGATTCAATCATGTAATTTTTTGAGTCAAACTCATTGACCCATGTTTCATGGTTAAGTGGGTGATCTAATTTACAAATGGGGTTGCAAGCTAAGTGGGCGACCTTCGATTAAGGCCAAATGGTTCACCTTTGTGAGCAGATCACCTAGATGTAATGAGTGCTAAGTGGACCACTCATTATCATGAGAGATGGGTTCTTGTGAAGCACTACTCATGAAACATGGGTCGATGATTTTGACTCAAAAAATTACACAGTTGAACCTTGATAGCAATATCATAATTTGACACACTGTGGAAAATACCTCCTACTTATCAAGAACGCTTGCGTTTACAATAATTTGTGTGTGCAACAACTAAGATACTAGCCTCCAATTTAAGATATCTATTACTTCCAAAGTTGGAGTTAGGAATTAAAATTTATAATATTAATCTTCTTCATTTGTTTGTTTTAAATGCAAGAAGATGAGGCATTGGGAAAAATATTGCTCATCACAGAAGGGCACCAAAGTATGAAAATAGAAACAAGTAAGATTGGGAAGGCTAATGTAGATGTTCTCCATCCTAAAGAAACTTCAACAATGAAGACTCCTCAGTTGGGTTTGAATGTAAATGAGGCCCATGTGGCGAGGGATAGACTTGCTTTGAGAGAGACTTAGATGGAGGGGGGGAAATCAAAGCTTGAAGTCACAACAAAAGAAGATTACAAAGGGATGAACAAACACTCTAGGATAGGAGACAATGTTGAAAAACAAGATGCTCTCCCCCTAGCCATGAAAGATTTGATAAATATGATATATTCTATTATTCAAAAATTAGATGAAATATGGGAGAATATGAGTGATAAGGAGAAACCCCAAGAGGGGATCAAAGAAGAGGATCAATTTGAAACCTATAAGATTTCAAAGGAAACCAATCTAAATGAGAACAAAATCTCGACCAACCCTTTGATTCCCCCCAATGAGGAATGAGTGTGCTAAAAAAATGTGGATCATAAGGCTAGAATACAAACCAAGATTAGGAAGCTAGTTGATTGTAGGGTGGAATTGAAGACTACAAGAAGAACCAAACTTAAGGAGACAAGAGAAAGAGAAAAGAGATATAGCCAATGGTAATTAGTAGACCCCTTTGGCTTTGCACTCAAAGGACACACCCAAATATTAAATATGAATATTCTCTTGTGGAATATTAAAAGATTGAATAGTAAACTAGACCTTTTGACAAACATTGCTAGGAAAAACAATTTAGAAATTCTATTGATTTGAGAAATAAAGATACCTTTGGATAGGGTACTCAAATTTATAAATAAATTATTCAAAGAGTGTGGGTGTTTTGGAGTCAATGCAGAAGGGTTCTCTAGTTGAATTGCTACTTTGTGGAACAAGATGACATTTGATGGTAAATTTTTGAGCTTTGATACTAATCATGTGGGAATTCTAGTTTATAATAAAATAGATTGTCAGTCCTAGATTATTTCTAACATCTAGGCTTCTAACACTAGGAGGGATAGAAAGAAGTTATGGAGTCTAGCCTTACTACCTATAGAAGGTAATATCCTAATTTCAAGTGGCTTGTAATGGGGGGTTTTAATGCTCCTCTTAAAGAGAATGAGAAGGGGGCTCATAGTTATACTTGGAAAGTAGAGATGACTTAATGATCTTCATCATTGATAATGCCCAATTGGACCTGGATCTAGAAGGAGATAACTTTAGATGATCAAATTGTTGGGTGGATTCCTCCCTCATTCAAGTAATGCTTGACAAAGATTTGATCTCCCCTAATTAACCTTTTTTCACTATCTTATTACTCTCACTAGGATTGATTCAACCCACTTTCCTATCATCTTAAATACAAAAAAAATGTGTAAAAGAAAAGGTTTCCCATTCATATTTTAAAAGATGTGGACAAGACTCCTTACTTTATATGGAAAATTGTAAAATGGTGGCATATCAATGTGGATGGTTCATATATGTATAGGATTAACAAGTAGTTAAGAAATTAAAAATAATATCAAATTATGAATAAGACCTCTTGCAAGAACATATTCAAGAGAAAATAAGTTAATTTTAAGCTAGATAAGATGCAAAATTAAATCAAGCCATAGGGATGAATCATGATCTCACAATAGAAGAAAAGGAGCTTCTTTATGAAATGCTTGCTATGATTTCTAGGGAAGAAGACTTCTAGAAATAGCAATGGAATATTGTAAAATTGAATTCTTTCACTTGACCAATTTAAAGCACAAATCCTTTAATAAAATAAAATATATTTGGTTGGATGGTATTAAAATGATAGAAAAATATGAGATCCAATCTAAAGATACTATTTTTTCTCTAATATTTTATTAGATGATAGTGAAATTAACTTGAGAAACTAGAACAAGTTTCTTGAGGAGATCCCTAAGTTGATCAATGAAGAGGACAATAGGGAACTTTGTAACACCCCACTAAGGAGTAAATCAAGTTTGTAGCCTTTTACTTTCAAGGAAAGAAAGGTTTGGAGCTAGAATGCTTTCTTCATTTCTTCTTTCAGATTTAACAAGACATTGTGCACAAAGATGTTATAGTTTCCACTAGAGTTCTTTGGAAGCAAAATGGCGTTGAAAGAATTGAACTCCAATTTCCTCGTTCTCATTCCAAAGAAGGTGGGAGCTATCTCTTTTGCTAACTTCAAGCATTTAAGTCTTTACAACTCAATCTATAAGATATTCTCCAAAATTTTATCTTTTGAGACATCAACACTTACTACCTAAGCCAATCTTGCTCAAATAAAGTGGATTTGTTCATGGTCATGAGATCTTGTACTCCATTATATTTATCCATGAGTTCCTCCAATCGATGATGGCTTGTAAATAGATAGTTTCATCTTGAAATTAGATCTCATAAAGGCTTATGGTAGGGTGGTGTGGGATTTTATCCTAAAAGTATTAAAAAATTTGATTTCAAGGGAATTTTCCCTAACCCAAAGTTATTTATCTTAATCAATAGATGAAATTAATTCTTCTTTAATAGTTATAGGAGCATCATATAGGTAGACCTGGTATCTCCTTTCTTGCTTATCATTATGGTGGAGACACTGAGGATATGCTATGAATTCCGACCAAGTTTGTGAAAAATATTGAACAAATACAAATAAAGTTTCTTTGGACTTGTACTAAAGAAAGGAAAAGATTACCTTTAGTGGCTTAGGAATCCATCTATAGGCCTAAGAGTAGAGGGGTTCCAGGGATAAGGAAGATACAAGACTTTATTGTGGCCCTTAAATTTAAAATTATGTGGAGATTATTTAAGGAGTAAAGAGAGTAGACCAAAATTTCCAAGAAAAAAATATTTCTCATATAGTGAAGATTTAGTTGCTTGCCTTACCAACAATGGTTTTATCCTTGTTCTAGCTTATGAAAAATATGGTTTCCATCAAGTGTATTATTAATTAAGGTAATAAATGGAGGCATGGTGATGGAACCAACATTAATTTATCAGAGGATTCTTGGTTTATATCAAAAGGATCTTTGGCCAGAATATTTGTAATTATATGGTTACTTTCAAAGGGATCAAATATTGGAGGACTTTATCTATCCCTTCTTCTTTTGAAGGGGACAAGGAGGCTTTAACTAGGTTACAATATTTTCTTTCTTTTTATCATATTCCTTAGTTCCCTAGAAAGTATGAACTAGTTTTGGTCGCTTATTCTTATGGATCTTATTGTTGACTTGGGTTTTATTTCTCTATTGAATCTATCTTTCCCCACCTTTTGGGCCAAGCTTTGGTTTCCTCAATTAACCCCCAAAGTCAATATTTTCCTTTGGCTTATGGCTCAAAACAAAATCCTAACCATAGATAATCTTACTAAAAGAGTTATTTCTCTTCCCAATAGATGTGCCCTTTGTGAGAAGGTAAAATAAATAATTTTTCATATGGTAATGAATTTCCATTTTTAAAATTGTGTGGGATCCCATCCTTTCTCTCTTCAAGGTTAGCCGGGTTTTCCCAAACAATTTTCAAAGTTTGTTGGAACAATGGGTTTCTCCTTTACAAAATCCCTTTCAAAAAATCCTTTGGTCTTGGAATCTACCTAATGTTGCTTGGGGTCTATGGAAGGAGAGAAATAATAATTTAATTCTTAGGAAAATAAAGTTTTGGGAAGTAGTGAGTCTCATAGAATTGTTCTATCTATTAAGGAAAATTTTCTAATTGGGGTTAAAGAGAAGACTTCCCACACTACAAAAATAATGCTCTCTTGTATTGATTTAGATATTGCTAAATATTGGAAGTTGGACTTCAATATGTCAACCACATTCAAATATTCTAAACCCCAAAGAAATAACTCAACTTGGATGCCTCCACCTAATAATTGGTTTAAGGTGAACTTTGATGGTACTTCAAAAGGGAATCATGGATTTGCTATCAAAGGTGGTAGTCTCAGGGATCATAACAAGAATATGATAATGGCTAATGCCATGAATATATGGGTACAATTGCCATTATAAAAAGGTCAAAAAATTCTATAATGCTATAAAAATGGTGCATAAAGCTAGTGTTGAGAGCCTTATAATTGAGGGGTATTCTCTTAATATTATAAGGAATCTACATGTTAGTCTCCCTAGTTGGACTATTGAAAATTAAATTAAGGATGCTATAATCCTTAACAAAAATAAAAAACCAAATTGATCTTGTTTACCAAGAAAGTAACAAGGTTGTGGACTACTTTACTAATTGGGGTGTGTTAAACAAAGTACCAAATGGTGATCTAATGATTTACTTCCTATGGAGGCAACTAGATTTATTAATGATGAAAACAAGCATGATTATTCACCCCATGATGGAATGGTTATGTAACAATAAGTAATATGATCATTACTTCTTACATCCTACAAAGAACTAGGATTGTATTTCATATGAGTGAATATCACATCAAATTTAGTCATTTTGAATGCTTTCAAAAGTTGTTGTCTTCCATTTTCATCCTTATTAAAATGTTTAACAATTTGTGGGGGAGGGGGGGGGGTTGGGAATAAAGTGATAGAGAAAAGATACCATGGATGGTGATAGGAATCAGGGAAAACCTTTTGGTTGTAATGGTATCCAATAGAATGAAATAGTTGGAATATTATGCCAAAAGATGGATTAACTCCCTACCTAGAGAGTTTGAGAGGGAATGACATTCTTGATGAAGGCTTTTGCAAAGGGATGGAAAAAAATTTATGTAGGGGATGATATGTTCTATTAAAGATGAACTAGTTGCCCTTATTATTGGTCAATCAATAGAAGGTACTAAATTTCTTAAGGATATATTAAATGGGGATGAAGCTATGATGAATTTATTTAAGCTAGATAAATAGCTAGTTAATTTACATCATGGCTATGCCAAAATTTACCTCAAGCCTCCTTGGGATGAAGTTGTGCATGGAATTATGAGGTACATATTAAAGTTAGAAGAAAGTTTCAAGTAAGTTTAAAATTACCATTTTGTCCTTCTAACCATTTCAAACACAATATTCTTGTTTCCTTCACATTTTACCTTCTTTCTTCCCTAGAATCATCCTTGAAATATTGTAAAGGAACCCCAAGGATGAATCCCCTCCACCACAATTTGATCTTTCTAATTGTTAATTACATGAAGGCCTATAACCCTAAAATCCTAGCCCTAAGTTTTAATTTTTGAGATAATATAACAATGGTCTTGAGGAATCTATCACCCCTACATATGATTCCTTATGGTAGAAAGCTATTGATAAATGCCCTATGAATTTTGATAATGAAGATTCTTCTACTATATATTTAATAACTATTTGTGAGGATAGTGGATGATAGGTTATGAATAAGTTTGAGGTTACCTATAATGACAATAAAAATAATTTCTCAAATCCCCAACGCCCCATCTGTTAAGCCTAGGATGTCTAAAATGGAGGAGATTGTCATGAGAGGAAAAATATTGAATAAGGGAAAGTAAAATAGAATAAAAGATAAATATTCATACCCAAGGGGTTGTTGTGAGAATAAATATTAGTGGTAAATCCATTAGGTTACTTCAACCTTTGGTAGGTTCCTCTTTCCCTAAAATTATAGACCTTACCCTTGTTGTTCCCAAGGAATAGACTAACATGTTGATGAACTCTACCAACCAACAAAGAATCTCTAAAATATTGGGAATTATTTAGGAAATGGTGGATTCCTAGTACTCTATGATTAAGTTTCTTTTATTGAGATTGATAGAATTAATATGAAATTATCCCTTATGGAGAAGAAGAACAGTGGTCAATTTTAGCTAAATAGGGAGAAGGATGCAAAAATATTTTAAAATTTGGGGAGCTTGCTCCTTATATCAATGAGTTTACTCAAGATATTTATTACCTAAAAGAGAATGGTGCCTCCATGATTGAAAAACTAGAAAATTGGAAGGAAGATCATGAAAAAATACTAACCAATGTAGAAAAGGAGATATTTGTGATCAAAGGAAACCTCAACAATTTGCCTCAAACCAATAGGAATACCATTTAGAAGAACCCAAACACCCTAGAGGAGAAAGAGAAGAAAGTGAAAGAGGTTCAAAGTACTACGAATAGAAGCAACAAGAAGATTCTTGATAAATGGGGGGAAGTGATGTAATTGAATGATAAGTTTTGTACACTCAAGAGATAGAAATAGTTGAGAATTTAAAGAAACTCTAAATTTGAGGTGTTTTGTGTTTAAAATATATGAAAGGAAAAGAATTGGGGTTGTCCTTATGAAAAGGTTTTATGGCTTATTCAAGTAAGAACTACAAATACAATACTAGCATAGAGAAAGAGAATGAGCAAATTTTGGTTTACAAATATTGTAAAAAAATCCCCTTAACAATGTAATGATTTTTGTAATTAATGATTTTTTAATGAATTGGGAATATTTTCCTCTATTCAAGAGGAGACTTTTACCATTCAATAGGGTGTGGGACTATCCTCTCCTAAAAAAATAGGGCAACCAATAAGCTTTTGTCCCAATATAAGGTATGTTTTAGTGATAAAGGGTTGAATGGCATGCATTATATAGGAGAGAGGAATACTATTGTAGATGCTCTAACCCTTGGAGATATAATGATAATTCTAGTTGAATTTATTTTGGACCTTCATCTCATAGACGAATCCGTTTATTTAATTAAAGTGAATATTAGTGACATAACTATTATGTGAAAAAGCATGCTAAAAGACCATCTATTGAGGATTTTATTTAGTGGATGAAACCAATCTAGATTAAAATTGTAGTTTTGTCTTTATCTTTTCTAGAAAAAGGTTTTTCCTAGTCTAGTTTTAAATTGATGAGAATTGTAATTTATAAGGAATAATGGCCTATAGTTTGATGACAAGATGAAAATTTTTCAAGTCCCTAGATACCATTTTTTGAGCTTGTCAAATATTGTTATCATCAATGTTCATATGAGGATCTATTCATTTAACCTTCCTTTGGTGTTAAGAGGCCCATTTTTTATTAAATGACTTATCAAAAAGGTGGGAGATTTTGTAAGAACATATACATTGTAGGTAGATTATCTTAGAAGATTTGTGAAAGCATGTGTCATGGCTCACATTTCAAATCCCATTTTTCATGCCATCAAGATTTTTTCTCACAAGGTTTTTGTATTCAATTTTTTAAATATGAATGGATACCCTTTAAATATTTTTCGTGTAATAATTTAGAGCATACGAAGGTAGAATGTCCCTCCAAAATGAGCTAAAAAAACATGGGTGGTAAATAAAGAGTTTTTTCAGAAAAAAATAGGGAGTCATTAGGAAGAGAGAGCTCAATCTATGTTATCTTTTAGGTTAGACAAGGGCTTATAACATGATTTAGTTTCACCAAATAGTGATTTAGTTCAGGTTGAGATTTTTAGTTTACTTAAGGCTAAAGAAGACTAGCTAAATGATAATGTAGTTGGAGATAATTTTGACCTTGGTGAGTTGTAGATTGAGAACGATGTGCAATTAAATAAGACAAAGACAAAGAAAATGGAAAGTTAGTAGCCTTAGACATTCTAACTATTTCCTAGAAAAATCATGAAGACTAAAGCTGATTATGGGTATTCAACGAAGTGTAGAGGGTGAAGAATGGAAGTAAAAAGACTATAAATTGAACAAATGGATGTTGTTGGGGAATGTTTTTTAAGGATAATTGAGGTTCTTCATTCTCAAAAATGAAGAAGGTTGTTAAAAAATTGCGCCTAAATTTCTTTAAGAGTCCATTTGTTGTGTGATCTTTTAGTTGTTAATGAAAATTTGTGGGTAGATTAGTTTTTAGTATTTTAGTTTTTTAGACATTCATTGTTGGTGTGAATAAGGATATTACCTAATTGGTTCACCTCCTAGGTCTTATTCACACTTTTTAGTTAAGTTTACTTAGGGTTTACATAAGATCCTTATCTCTGTTTGTCTCATTTTATATGATTGTGTCATTGTCAAAATCTTAATGTTCACTTATCCTCTCACCTTCCCTATATAAGCAAGTCCTTATATGTATATTAGGTAGTATCATCAATCAATTTGATCATTGTATCATCCTTTGAATCCATAATCAAGCAATCTATTCTCTTGCTACTCTCTTGTGGAAGACTTTGTTTAGTTTTGTAGGTGCTCTCGAGAGCTTGAGTCCTTATGTGACTCTTACATGGTATCAAAAATTTAGATCTACAAAATCCTTCTCATATTTGAGGGTGATTTAGGTAGGATATTTTCTTGGGTAATTTTTTCGGAAAAAAGGACCTCTCCATTGAGTTCAAAAGGCCCAAAACCTCCCTTTTTATATATGTCACACTATATTTTGGTAAGGATTTTTTTTGGCCATTTTTGAGGGTTTGAAGGTGGGTGCAAAAAATATGTTTATATAGTTGCACAAAATCATTTAGTAGGATAAATTCATGGATGGTGTAGCCAAATCACCACCATTTGTGATCCATCCTCCACTAACTCATTATCACCTCACTAGAAGGGAGCTATTTTTTCTAAGATTCATAACTTTTCATCTAGGAATTAGGTTTTTGACTTCTTATAATCATTAGAAAGCTAGTTTTGATCTCTTCATAACTTGGTACATGTATTTTTTATATATTTTTCTGCAAGTGCCTAATTTCATTGATTGAAGTATAGATTCCCCTTTTTGATTTCTAAGATCATAGTTTTCTTTCTATTTATCTAATTTTCACGATTCTTGTGGCATTAGAAAGGTATTGAAGAGTTCTCTAGATATATACATGCACTTTTTAAATATTCAACCTTATGTATCTTTTTATTTAGTTTATGGTTTTTTCACACTCTAGTTGATTGCTTGGACATACTAACACTTTTAGAAGTTTTATCTTTGTTTGGGCCTCATTTTTAGTACTGATTCAAATCTAGGAGATTGCATATCATATTAATGTAGTATGTTGTCTATTTTTATCTTTTGGTGCTTATTGTTCTCGTGACATATTCATATTAATTTGAGCTACTCACTTCTCATAATTATCATACATGGAAGATCAAAATATAATAGTTTCTCCTTTCCAAGGGTTTGTGGTCTACTTTGGGTAAAGATCAACCTGATTTTAGTGGGGAGTATGAGATATTTTCTCATAGGAACAAATGGGATGAGGCTACGGGTTTGATCATATTGCATATTTATGACAACTTGGTGTTCCACATTGAGAGGTTGGCTACACCTAAGTAGCTATGGGATAAATACAAATATTTTTTGGCACAATTAATAAATTTTGTGCTTGTCAAATAGAGGAAAAATTTTCATCTCTTTCTCATGATATTTCCTTCCATTGATATTATTTGGTTAACTTTTCAAATCTTTGAGATCTCAACTAGTTGGTTATGGAAAAGATATATATGATAAGGAATCTATATTATTGATTTTTCTAAGTTAAAAGGACCATTTATTGTCTTTTCTTGTACCTTATATTCCTTTATGGATGCCTAAGGTGAAGCAATTAACATGCATTATTTTGAGACATTTTGTGATTGTTTGACTAGAGAGCACACTAATCTTATCCAATTAGATGCACTTCCCAAGAGTTAGGCATTGATAGTCTAGTCACCTAAAGACAAAGTGAAGAAATAAAAAAAAGACAAAATATAATGAGTCACCCACCTCTTCCAAAGAGGATAAACCTAATAAGGAGAAACCCAAACACACATATTGTAAAAATAAGGGCATGGTAAACATAATTGTTACAAAAAATAGATGAGTTGAAGCACCTTCAAAAGAACAATATTTGATTGCCTTCAACAATGTCTTTTAGTTCACCATCTTCTTCTATCCCACCATCTTCTACATATTTAGGTAAAACCATATTAGTTAATGAGACATATAATATAAAATTTAAATTACTTCTAGCATCTACAAGTTTTCAGTCAGGGATATGAGTTCTTGATTCTGGAGATTCACATAATATAGCTTCGTCATAGGGTATGTTCTCTTCATTTGAGCCTTACACTTTACCACATATTTTGATGGGTAACAACACATACATGTGTGCTTGTGGGAAATGATATATTGACATGGGAGAAGGAACATTCAATGATGTACATTGTGTTTCATCCTTGCCAACTAATCTTCTTTCTATCTATCAAATTACACATAGTGGAATTCGGAAGAAATTTGAGCTCACATTTAATTATATGATTAACAAAGACTTGGAGAGTAGAGATATTATTTTTGTTATGATGGTTGATCATTCATCTCACTTGTATATAAATTTTCATCTTTTTCTCCTAATGATGATGTAGCTACTTTTGATTGTTATGTACACTCATGCATCTAGTGTGAATCATATTTCTAAGGAGAAGTTTGGTCACTTGAACCTTGGTGTTCTTGAGAATTGTGTTAATATTTCATCCCCTCCACCTCCCTCAAATTTTAGTTTTGCCATGAATTCCAACACTTCAATTCAGTACGATGATCATAGTCTTTCAAGATTCAATTTTATGGGATGAGTACTCAAGACTTGTAGTTTAAATTTATTTTGTGAGTTTCATATTACAAAACTAGAGGACACACTTGATTTTACCACTTCCTCTTTGATGAAAGTTTCAACATAGTTGTTATCACATCATCATTTGTCTTCATATATTTTGTTCATGAGTTTCCACATGGTCTTAATTTGTCATATTCTTTGATTTGGGTAGCACTTGATTTTGTTATGGAATACTTTAGCATGGATACACTTGAGTAATTTTCAAAGACACAGATCATGAGACTTCTTCCTCATCTCTCTTATTGAGTTGGAGTTTCTTCTACATACACCATTGGACTTGTTTTTTTCCAAGGGGGGAATATTGTTTTATGATCTTGGACACTCTTCAACATCCATGTTCATGCACTCACCATTGACACAAGAGCTACTTCATTATGGGGGGATCTACAGTCTCACTCTTTATCTCCTTTGCAGGGTATCTATTGTATTTTTTATGGATATAGTATCTGGGGGGTCATGCCGAGTCCTTCTTCCATCACTTGTACATGTTTTTTTTGTTGCATATTCTCTCTTTTAGAGAGGGTTTTTTCTATGAGTTTTTATCCATTGCACTATTTGTGAGAAATATTCTATACATGAGTACTTAATATGGCCTAGGAGGGATGACCCATCATCTATGCATCTTTGTATTCATGCGTTTTTTGTTCCTTCCTAACTTGCATTCAAGGGGAGGTGTTTGTGTAAATAGGGATACTACCTAACTTGCTCACCTTGTATGTCATATTCACACTTGTTAGTTAAGTTTACTTAGGGTTCACTTAGGATCCTTATCTGTTTCTGTCTCATTTCATATGATTGTGACACATGTCATAATATTATGTTCACTTATCCTCTCACCTTGCCTATATAAGCAAGGCCTCATATGTGCATTAGGTAGTATCATTGATCCATTTGATCTTCATATCATTATTTGCACCCATAATCAAGCAATTTATTCTCTTTCTACTTTATTTTGGAAGGCACATATATCTAGATTTTTTTTCCCATAAAAATAAGGATATTGATATAAAGTGCAATGCAATTCTTTGAGATTTTTATATTATAGTTTATTATTTTTTTCAATGTCTTAAATAAAGATCATTATTTTTTTAACGTGCCTATGTTGATTATAAAATAAAAAAACTTAATAGAACATATTTTTGAATGACTAACAATTAGAAAGCTACTTACCTATAAACTTTTGTCTTTGTATGACCCCCAAAAATGTGATGCAAAGTGGTAAATCTTAGCTAATAATATTGATGTAGGCAACTTGGAGGGAAAATGGCACCACATAGAATGTTTAAGGGACACACATATACGTGTTAGGACTTTTTTCAGCAATGAACTTAATCTATTTTTCTTGTGTCCAAAGATTGAGACACTATTTTACATAAATTAGGAAATTAGCACATGGGCCACTAGTTTAGGACAAACTATTATGCTTCAACCTTGCAACTCACTATAATAAAACAACTATTTTTGGCAGACATTAGATTCACAATCATAGCTTACCAAAAGTGATGGTTCACCATGGTAGAAAAATACAAGTTTTGAAATGTGTCAACATAGAAAGTATTGAAAACAAATTAGGACTATTAGAGATAGTTGGAGAGGTCTAAGAGGCTTGAGAGGAAGGATTTACCTTAGAGACGAGACCTAGTTATTCCATTTTTTCTTTTAAATGTCTTATATTTACACTTAAGGATTTGTATGATCATTAGACTTGTCATGTTGGTTTGTATGTTTTCAAGCACTTATAATTATGTTGTTTGTAGGGTTCAATTACTATGAAGGAAGTCAATGGTCTTCACTTTGTCTAAAGGTGGTCCCCAAAGGTACTTTTTAGTACCACCAATTTCTTAGATGCATGTATAAGCATAAATGAACAAGTTCTACACATCCCAAAGGAAAATTTCAACAATGAGAAAACCATAAGTGAGCACAGTGTCCTAGGACCATATTGTGAGTGTGGCCTTGTCCCACAACTTAGAACTTTTAAAATATCTTTGTCTTAAGCTCTTAATTCTTAATTAGGAATCAATTTTCAATTTTCATAACATCTCAGCTTGTCAAAAAAATCAAAATCAACATTACACAATACATCAAATAAACACTATCTTTTAAACATTTCAATTATCTCTATCTCAATTATTCGTATATTTATTAACATTTATAATTCTCAGCTCCTTGTTTTAATCCAATTAAAATGTTACTTTAATTTTTATTGGGGAAGAGTCTACCAATAAACATCTAGAAACTCATATTCCTCTCTTTCTTCCTAAGGGAATAAGCTCGTGTGGGAAAAAGTGTGGAAAAAACCACCAGGAATATATTGCTTTCCTTCTTAAGAAGTTTTGAGTGGAAAATGTGAAAAGACCTTTAGCCTATACAGAAAAAACAAAACTAAAACTGAAGGAAATTTCATGAGGAATAAAAAAAGTAACTTTTAACTACTTTCTTGCCCATTAATTCTATTTTTTCTTATATGGAGGGCGCTTCCACATTTAAAAAAGTCATGAAATTAGTCCCATGTCTTTGATATGAAATAGCTAGACTTGTCTGTCTGTCACGGTCGTTTTCTATGCTTGTTGATTGTCGTGTTTCGGATCTCATAAATTTTGCTCTGTACAGTCTTAAAGACAAACTTGTTCACAAAATTGCAGAGAAAGGAATGTGGATATGTTCATGTCTTTTCCTACCTTTCCCATGAAGCGTACCCTAGTCAAACACAGTGGCATGTTTTTATCAAACACTTTCCCCCACTGTGTAATTAATCTGAGAGTTCTTTCATTACCTTTTGTTCCATGATCTGACTGCATTGAGAGATTTCCTTTTCAAATAAGAATCAGAATCAGAATGAAGGAAGAAGGTTCAAAAGGCTCCAGCAACTTTGCATCTTGTATAGTGGGTGCTTTATTTCTGGTGTTTATAGTCATCATTCTGCTTATTCTCTTCTTCTCTCTATTCAAGGCCAAGGATCCCAGAATCACAGTTAATGCTCTACAGGTCCCTGATTTCCATGTCTCTGACTTTCCAGATCCAGGAAACAGCACCGTAAATTTCACCATCTCAGTTTATCTGACACTCAAGAATCCCAACAGGGCAAGTTTTAACTACTATGACAGCACCCTGCAGCTTAATTATGAGGGCAACCAGATTGGATTCATGTTTATTCCTGCAGGGAAAGTGGTGTCTCAGAGATCTCAATTTATCGGCATAACTCTGCCTGTGGAGCCCTTTTCTGCAAGCTTCAATCCAGATTATGACCCAACTCGGGGGGATAATAATACCATTTTCATGTCTTTGGAGGCCAACCTTAGAATGGCAGGGCGTGTGAGGGTTCTGCATGTGTTCACTCACCATGTTCAGGCCTCTGCACACTGTCAGGTTCATATACGTTTACATGATGGCTCGCTTAGGAGCTTCCATTGCTGACAAGATACAGAACGAAAGCTAAAAAACCTATGTCTGTTTGGGTTTGAGGATTAGAAAGCAAAGGCAATGTTGATTCTTAATCGATCGGTTCGTTTTGTAACTATATTGCAGGGAGTTTTGATTTGTACTAGAACGGCGTTTTCTTTGTTCAAAATACATTTGTGATTCTTCTGTATTTTGGAGTTAGTTACTGTTGAAGGTTTCAGCAGCTTCCATGTCTTGATTTTGGTAAGTTGAATTTATTGGATCTCCTGTAAATAAGGGGTATAATTGAACTAAATGTTTTTATTTGCCTCTATAATTTATGGGAAAAAATATAAAAAGTTACAATAAATTTGGGCATATGGGCTGTGCCCTTTACCAGAAGGGTATGGCTATAATTTATGTATGCTATGAATGTCAATTTTTTTGTTTCAACTACACTAGTTCGATGAAACTGCCCACTTGTCTATAATCAGATTCTGTAAGTTCTATGTTGGATCCAAATCTTCATGCCTTACAGAACATTTCTGTCTTATAATTTGGAACAATGCAGTATCTGTTAGGCAATGGGAATATATTGAAAATATTGCTTTTGAAATTAACAGGGTATGTTTTTGAATTAGGTTATGTCTGTGCAATTTCATTCTTACTCTGTTTTTTTTAAGAAAACCCCACTAAATGTGATTACAAAAAGTTAGATTAAAAACATAGACAGTTGATTCTACAAACAATCTTTTTCATAACTGTGGAAAACTCATACCAAAGGACGAAAGGCTAGTTAAAATTAGTAGATTCTTTCTTTGAAATTTTTTCTCTTGAAAGTAATATTGTTCTTTTGGATCAAAATGGTTTTAGTTGTTTCTTATTGAATTTTGGATCCAGGGTGTCCATGGATATCTCACCTGATATTTCATGGCTTATTTATTAAACTGACTGAGCAATTTTGTTTTTCTTGTTCTGAGTGCGATTTGAAATTGACTCTTATTTTCTCAGAAACATTTTTATTCCTTTTTGTGGTTTAAGCCTCATGCAGTCTTTCTGTCTTATTTGGTGTTAATAATTACATTACACATTCCAACACCACATTCCTCTTTATCCCCATTTTCTCCCTGCTTGCACTGAAAGCATGTCCTGATATTTTTTCCCACATTCCTCTTCTTAACAGTGTGTGATGACAACCTGGTTTGAATTGACAATTTCATCCCTCTGTTCCTGTGCAGATTTCTCAGTGGGAGATAATGTCCTTTTGGATGGTCTAAGAATATAATTTTTTTAATTCTTTTTTAGTTTCACCAGCTTCTCTACTACCCACTTTCCTACCCATTAAGAAACTGTCTCTTGAAATCCCAGTTTCAATCCATCTCTACTGTGTAGCAAACAATGCTAGATATTTCGCATGAGTTTTCACATTTCATATAAAATTTGAAATATTACTTCTAAATCAATTATATATATTTTTGTATGACATTTTGGATTACACTCAACAATCCATCATCACTATTCTGAATGTGAGATATGTTAGTCAGATGATGCTCATATACACTCAGCAATCCATCATCACTATTTTGAATGTCAGACATGTTAATCAGATGATGTCCATATATGCTCAGCAATCCATCATCAATATATTGAATGCTAGATATGTTAGTCAGATGATGTCCATATACTTTTCAGGCATTGTTCAGTGACAGAAAATGCATATGCAGTGGGCAGTGGCAAATCAATGGCCTAATTGTTTATTGAGATTCAAACTCGATCGACAGGTTTATTCCAGCAAGGTTTTTTTCTCTCAAGCTTCAGTCATCGTTTGTTTTCTATGTTCATTAATTTTTGCACTGAGAGCTCCTGTTTTCCATTGAAAAGTAGGTGCCCAGAAAATATTGTGAAGCATCTTATTTAATAATTCTCTGTAAATAAATTGCAAAAAGTAAACGGGTTTAGGTGTAGGACAATACAGAAACAGGTGAAATGGGGTTAATTTTCAACTTTATTGTCAGTTGCACAGCAGCCTTAGATTCTCACTGCACCAAACTCCTCTTTTCCCCGGTATAATCGTAATGTGAATGATTAGATGCCGCTTCCTTTAAGAAAGAAACAGATACTCCATACACAACAACACTTCTTTTTCATTAAAAAATAATGGAGACAACGTGCTACAGATGGTCTGAGAGCTTTGTCAACACTGGCATGTGCTTTGATTGCATTTTTCTTCTGAAAGGGAGCTCGGTTTTCAATAAATGAGTGTGTTGGGGATCTGTAGACCGCTTTGGACAAATTTTCTCAATTCTTTGCTAGTGTCGTATGCTGTTCATTGCACAACTTACCACGAATTTAAGACAGAAAAAAAGTTAAAAAAGGCGATTGGAAATTAGGTTTGAGTGGGAAATGCATCATTGCAAGTGGGTATAGATAATGGAATGGAGCGGGAAAAAGAAGGTGCATGGGACCCATTTGTAAGGACTAGGGCCATCCATTCTACACGCATAGAATTATACTTCTTGTAGGGTCCTAGTCTTCATTATTGCTTCCATTCATACTTTTATTGTCCTTTTAATTTTGTAAGAGAGAGATTATATATGATTGTAAGAGAAATAATTTATGATGTTAGAAGGCGTTTTTTTTATGAAAGAGGTGTCATTATTATTAATTTAGAAAATAATATTACACATATTTGTTAAAAAAAGGTGGGTGGTAAGAAGACATATTCTAAGAGTCATATGGGCATAGCTCAAAAGCATAAATATATAAAAACAAAGATAACACTGCTAAGTAGCGAGAGCAGTGCCAACAACAGGAGACAAGTCCTTGTCATATGGTTTACCCCATATGTCAGTGGGGTTTGAGGTGATGTCAAGGAGAGCCCAACCATCATCATCACATTTTTGCCGAGTGGGAGAAATCATCAAAGCTAGTCGCGAGAACCACTTAGAGGAGTTTGCAAGCGACCAACTAGGAGCTTTGCCAAAAGGCCAACCAAAGGCACCACCAAAATTTGCTCCCCCTCGAAGGCCACTCCAAAGCAGCCTGAGGAGGAGGGGGAGGCGAACGTTTGTGAGACTCTGAGTCACTGCAACGCCAAGCCCAAGTGAGGGAGCGAGGACGTGCCACCTGAGAGTCCCGAGCAAAGCCACTCCTGCCCTAATGACGACCCTTAGAAGACGAGCGACCCCGTGAGGAAATTGGAGAAGGCGACACACATAAATTGTGTGGGAGGCATTCCCAATGGTCCAGGAGCTCCTGGAGGTGAGCCACTTCTAGTACAACTTTTTTAGCTTGCACTTGAATCCGCATTAGCACATTAGAGCATATAGTAGCTTTAGCAAAAAGTGAAACATGGTTATCATTTTGGCTATGAGAAAAAATAACAGAATTTCTATCTTTCCAAATGCTGAAGAGGATTTCCACCATGAAAGTGTGCCAAATATGGGTATATTTGTGGGGAATGCAAGGCCAATCCCCCAACAAAATCATGTGCCAAAAGAACGATTCAGGTTTGAAAGGCCGAAAGAAATCATGAATTCGATTCCATAACTATTAAGCTCCGGAGCAGAACCAAAAGAGGTGCTTAAAAGTCTCAAGTTGCTCACAAAATGGGCAATGAGGGTCAGGAACACCTGGATGCATGAGTCGAGATCCCATTGGCAAGCCTTGGAAAATAATACACCAAGCAAAGTGGGCAAGTTGGGACTCGACAATAGCAGCCCACCCATTAATGAATCTGTGGTGCCAAACAAACACTGGAATCCTCATATGCCATTTTTGGTTCAAACTATCAACCATCAGGAGATGAGGAGAAAGCCATTGGTAGCCAAGCTGAGGCTTGTAGCTCTTGAAGGAAGTATTTGGCGCCCATTTCCAATATTTGGACACCAAGGTTTGGCAAAGTGAATGCCAATTTTGTGGAGCATATCAACCAAAATGGCATTGACGACATCCTCAAATGTCTCTCAGTCAAAGTGATTTGAGCCATACTTGGCTTTGAAAACTCCCCACGACATAAGGCTCATTGTGGGTCTGGAAAACAAATCCTTAGGATTCTAAATGCTTTCTTGTGAAATCTAAGGGCTTTGAGCCAAGGAATCTTGGCTAGAGGGCTCCCCAAGTTAGCGAACAACAGAGACCACCAAATGTTATGCTAGTTAAAAGATAGGCCTTCTCGAAAGCCAATGTCATTCCAAATAAGCTAGGGTTTGATGGCTTCCTAGACACACCAAATACTTTTGGCAACAAAAGTGCTTTCTATTTGAACATGATCTTTCATTATGAGAAGGGTTTGAAGACCAATCCCTTTCCATGCCAGTCTCTGCATGGGATAACCAAAGGAAACACAATGTATGAGAAGAATCTTTTAGGCTTCATTTCCAATGAGGGTTCAGATAATCCATTTGGCATAGAGAGCAATCCCTTGGCTTTGCATGGCCAAGACGTGAAGCCCACCAGAGTCTTTGGGAAGGCAAAAGAACTCCTAGGTAATGTGATGGAATCCTTTGTGTGTCTCAGAGGAGGACCAAAGAATTTTTTTGAGCAGCTTCTCTAACTTCACGTAAGAGGCTTTAGAAGTACCTTAACATGAAGAGTAGTAAACATGAGCGACAACCATTATTTTAGAGCACACTTGGAATTTTCAACTAGAGAGAGCAGCTTGGTGATCTGGAAAGACAATCTTTGCTCGATTCTATTGAGAATGACTTTCCACAAACTAGTGGGAGAGGCCTGAAAGGCAAAGGGAATTCCAAGAAACCTGAAGATTCCCCCTTGAGAGATCCATTTCCACCCATATTGTTTGCCATTGAATTGCAAACCCAAAAGCCAGGAAAAAGATATCTAGGCATTTATTGGCTTCCTTGACATTATCTTCATCCTCCAACAATGTCAAAAAAGAATCATCAACAAAGTGCCCATTAACAAGTTGGGCCGATGAATTAGGCAAGGTAATCCCCAAGACAAGCTCTTGGGTGATGGAGTGAGCCAGAAGATAGCCGAAACCTTCAGCATCAAGGACATACAGATAGGGGTCCAATGATCAACCATGATGAATGGAGGAAAGCAAACCAAAAGATTGGGATTGACAACCATTAATGGTGATACATACAAAAGCATTCGCAAAGAGCATGCTTACAGATTGAATGAAATTGGGACCAAAGCCCAAGACATAAAGCATAGCAAGAATGAAAGGCCCCTCGATGCGGTCATAGGCTTTAGCAAAGTCTATTTTGAAAAAATAGCTTTTTGATGAGAGCACTTAGCCCACTCCATACCTTCCCAAACCGCAATAATGTTATCCAAAATGGATCTGGATTGAATGAACCCAGTTTTCTTTAGGCGAATGATCTGGGGAAGAAGATGGCGAATCTTCAAGGCAAGAGCCTTGGTTATGATTTTGTAGGAGATATTGAGGAGTGTAATGGGCCGCTAGTTGCAAATATCTTCAGGATCTCCAACCTTAGGTATGAATTTTATATTTCCTTTGTTTATAAGATGGCCTAGGGATTTATAATGATAAGCATCCAAATAAAATTTATGAAGGTCTTCTCCCACACAACCCCAAAGGGATTTGTAAAGCTCACAAGGAAATCCATCAATTCTCGGAGCTTTATCATTAGCCGTAGAGCTCATGACTTCCTTGAGATCCTTGATGGTGAGAAATTTCTCGTAAAAATTCCTTTGAGCAGAAGAAAGCCTGCTAGGCACAAGTCTGAGAGACTCTTGGAGAGAATTGGCATGTTGAGGAGTGTGATCTTGGGCAGTGAAAACCTTTTCATAATGCCTAACAAAATCCTGAAGAATGACAGGAAATTTTGTGAGGACATTATTACCTTCCTTGATTTGCTTTATGCCATGAGAAGTGTGTCGGTCTCTAAGAAAATGAATAATTACTTTTAGGCATGATCACTGATTTTAAGCTAGTGCGGTCTGACCTTGATTTGGGCACCTTTGGCAACATAACTATCAACAACTTGCTTTTGATGTATCAACTTTGCCACCTTGACCTGCAAGGTTGAGGAGAAAGGGTTGTCAGCTAAGGCCCCTGTGGCACTTCAAATATTCGAGATGGTGGCCTCGTATGATCACATGTGGAAAATGGCCATCCGACAACCATAAATGCGAAGAAACTGTGGTGTGGTTAATGACATTATTCCACCAAGCAATCCACCATGTTGTCTGAATAGGTTTGCATTCAAGGTTCTAGATTCTTTTGATGTGGGTCAGCATGGGTCGATGATTTAACAAGGAGGTATAAAAAAAATTGAGACTTATATGACCGAGGTGGTTCCACCTGCCACTCAATCTTGGAATGAATGAGAAAGTGGTCTGACAAGGTGGCATCCGCTAACGACATAACCGAGAGAGGGGAACAACTGGAAAAAGAGAAGAACAATTGCGTAGAGATCATTGCACGATCAAGCCACTTAAAAATTCCGTTAGACCTAGCCTAAAAGCTACTCCAAGTATGCCATAAAGAATGAGTGGTGGCAACCAATATTGGGATAAAAAAGACCCAATTGATTGCGCATATAAAACCAAGCCTCTCTCACTAGTTGTCCACCGAAAAGGCAGAGTACCCTCTTTGTCTTATGCCACCTCAACCATATTAGTTGCAACACATAACCCAAATGGAAATTGGAAGAGAATCGACGATCCATCGCTAGAGACGAGATCTTTCAACAACATCATTAGAGGCATAAACATTAATAATCTCAAAGGAATTATTATCAATGTTTAGAAGGATCCAAATCAGCCAGTGCATAGGGTCAAAACCATGATCTACAACATAATCGTGCCAAAGAGGTGATAGAAGGGTGACAACCCCTCCACACCCAACAACATGACTAATGGAAAACATCTTGTTGGCTAGACAAATAACTCGACATGTAGCTAATCACAAAAAAATAGCAACTTTAACTTCTTGAAGACATAAAACATCAATGCTAGCATATTTATGAAAAGTATACCTAACATAATACTTCCTGGCAAGGTCTGTGAGGCCTCGAACATTCCAAGAAAGAAAAATCATGTATGGGACTTGATCATGTTATCGAAGTTCGACTCTTCCAAAGAGGAAAAAAAATTCTGCAATTTTTTTGGTGGCACTGACCTCAACTGGAGAGGATGAGGTGATTCTTTGGTTTTTGTAATAAATTCACCTTCCTCGAGTTTCCTCTAAGGGCTATGAGATATCATGAGAGATCCTGAAGCAATAGAATGCACAACTGGTTGTGTTGTCAACACAAATGATAAAATCCATTGTCTTACATCCTTCTTGTGAAATAACAATTATTGATTTTATCATTGTATATTAGTAAAGTGTTTAGCAAGTGTTATTAGATGGGGTATATATAAGTAATTTTATATGCTAAACAATATATATTTATGTTGTTTTGTTAAAGTTGTATTAGAGGAAATTTGATTGATAATATTATATATAGTTGAGATTGCTTCTAGATTCACTATGTATATTTTTGCATTTAGCTTTTTGAATCACATCCAATTATCCATCATCAAAAATAGGACAATAGAGGATTAGATTGCAGACATAACCTTAAAACGAAACAAGGGGAAGGGAGGAGAACCAAAGAATGAGGAACATAATTGGAAGAAGAGGTGGAGATAGTGGATATAAAGGTGATATATATAGTGTAGAAAAATGTACTCCTTTACATTTTCACACTTTGTTTGGGTCCCTTCAATTATATTGGACTTAATTATGTCTTAATAAACCCTATTTTACATCTACAAGCCTAACAAATTACATTTTTCGAAGGGGAAACTCAACAACAATTAATTCCAATACATAATACTTTACCTTGAGCAATGTGTGTTCCAGGAATGGGGACCTAGGACCCATTCGGCCATGGGCAAAGGGGTCCTCCCTAGGCCTTTGAACCTAAATTTAAAACATGTTTTTGGCGGTATTTTATTGTCCCCAAATTCAAATTTCAATGTCAGCTTATAATGTTTAATTTTCAAGAAATTAAGGATACATGCCTATAAATACAAGGTTATTTCATCAAATTCACATCCTAAGACACCTAGAGAAAATTCATGAGAGCATAATTCAAGTTTACAAGAGAAAATATTATGATCAAGGGCATTCAAGAGCAGATTTATCAGTGATTTATTGCAGCAATCAAGCTCTCAAGCATCATGTCAAGGTCTCTTGCAAGCATGCATGTTTTTAGAGCTAATATTGTGATGGAGGTTTCAAAGATCCAAGTCATATTTCAAGCATCAAGATCCATATTCATTGAAGCCATTTCATGCAAGATCAAGATCAACATTCCAAAGGTTTATTCAAGGGTTTGGTGAGTTGCAACATAACATTGTTCATTTATCATTCCTTTCAAATTTCATTATTTCAATTCAAGGTTTAATTACCCAAATGGGGTTTGACTAAGGCAAACCCCCATTCACCAAAAAAATTTTTTTCCCTCTTGTGTTTGTGTTGCATATCTTAGGTTGAAGAAGGATTGAAGATCTCTTGAGGAGAAAAATTGGAAAAGTTGTCAAAGTTGAAAAAAAGTTGTCAACATTTTCGTCAATTCACATAAACTCACCTATAGATCTTATTTCTGACTTTCCAACACTAAAACCTGAATCAAATAGAAGCTACAAACTAGCATCAGAGGCTCCTGAAAGTTGGTTGAAACCTCTGTACAAAGACCCATTTTCCTATAGCTGAATGAGTCCTAGTTAGCCTCCCGAATCTGCATTTTAGTGATAGGTACACATCACTCTGCCATTTTCAGATCTGCCATAACTTTGTTGTTTCTATCTATATTATGCTTTAAATCGATGTTTCAAGTGTTAGCTTTCATAATTGTGGTGATTTACTATTTTTATTTTTTCTCTCAAAAGTGTTGTTCAGGGTGATACCCCTGTCCTCAATCATAAGAAAATCAGTAGATTCCCTCATTGAGTTGACTCACCTAAGGGTTGTAAGTCAATTCTTTATATGGATTTTGTTTCCCAATGAAATAAAGGAAAATAGGTCCATCATACCATCCCAACAAACACATCCTTTTGAACCCCACACACACCCCCTATATTTCCTTCGTTTCAATATATATATATATATATATATATATATATATATATATATAAGAACGAGGAACAAGTGATGGAGATAGACTATATATATAGTCTATCCAATAAAAAATTTAGATGTTGATACTAGATCAAATATATAATTAATCATATATTTATATTTTTAATGGACCTATTTTTTCATATATTAAGTTAACTTAGAAAATGCTATGTCTAACCCTAAATTCATTCTTGTAAAAAGATTATTAAAATATGTGAATTTCTTATAGCATTGGTAAGCTTTTATTTTATAACTTGGAAAATAATTAACATAGATTTTTGATGTAGTGACAAATTGTCATAAGTTGTAGTCACAAGTTCATAGCTTCAGTTTCAATCTCATGCTTGACTTAATACAATATCACCAAAAGAAAAAAATAATCATTATACATGGATGGGAGACATGACATTTTATCAATTATAAGTATAGGTTTATTGGGCACAATATTCCAATGTTTTTGATTATTAGAAAATAGGTTTTGAAGGGTGCCTGAAACCCTGTACAAAACAAAAAGCATCACGAAAGATAAGACAATAAAGATGCCCCAAAAAACAAAACGTTGATTAAACCACAATCAGCTGACCATCAACAAAAAAGCAACAGATAAAATAGGAACAAAGCAACAACTAAAGGAGATCTTTTAAAATCCCTGCAGCCTCCAAATCTTTGGTGATGACCTTGTCGTGCACCTCCACAACCTCTTTAACATCTTGCATCGAGACCGCATTGCCTTTCTTGGTTTTGCTGCGAGTACACACACTCGACCTAGCCCCAAGATCAATAACCTGTTTCCCCTTTCCACTATCCTCACCCACAGTATGCTCCCCCTGTTAAGGACGAAGAGGCTTACCAGTCCATTCCTTAGCTTTCTCATTTAAGAGCACTAGTCCCTCCACCGTGGTCTCAAGAGAATCCTCACTGAGATTGACCAAAGTACTCAGATCCTTACAAACTTTTAGGAAGTTCTTCTCGAGGGCTACAATTCTAGGGTCGTGATCCATTTTAAACTTAGCAAAGTCCTCCACCATTTTGTTAAGAGTGACATTCATGGTCTTAACCATATTAAAGACTAAGTTCGGCTCCCTATTACTTCTCAAGGTAGAGATGTTGCACTGAGCAATAGTATCACACTTACCATGCAAATTCTGCAATTCTTGAAGGAGCCACATCAATACATTAAAAAAGATATTAGAACCCTCTTTCACCAAACTAGAGGCTTAGTTAATATCCATCATTTCCCAATTCAAATCCATCCCTTGTTGAGAGCCCACGGGAAGCTCTTCACCCAGATTACTAGCAGGAGGAACAAACTGCTCTTTACCTTTACCCTCAGAAAGCAAAATAGTAGGGGACGCGTCCAAATCAACAAAATTATTTGAAGCCTTAACCTCCCCCATTGTAGGAGCCTTCTTGGCCTCACCACTCACAATTAACCTATCATCAACCCCTTGAAGAGGCTCCTCCACACCCTAAACAATATCAAATTTTCCACTAGTAGACTCCAATCTCACACTCTTCTTGCCACCAGAAATATCAACTTCCTCCACATCCTGGACAACAACAACTTTCCCACTTGCAGATCCCAATCTCGCACTCTTCCTAACACCAAAATTACCCTCTTTGATACCCTCCTCAGAATCACCAAAAAAAATATGTTTCACTCGCGAGGGGGAGGGCACAGATCCCTTCTTGGAAACCCTACCACCTTTCCCAAACTTAGCCGAAATTCTACTCTTTGCCGCAATCGAGGTGGGATTGTCTAAATCCAAGTTCGTGTGATAGCCATCAGACCAAGCAAGAGAGTCCTCCTTATCCCCAAATTCTGTCTCACCTTCAACATCCTCCACCTCAATAGAATCCTCACCAGTTTCATAGTCTGAATCCTTGGACTTATGAGCTCTACTAGGAATAGGGGTTTCAATGACATATCTATCCTTAATATGATCTACAATTAAAAGCATCAACCCTTCGTGTAAAAAAGGGTTGTTGGGGTTCTTTCTAAATTCCATTATATCATTCTCTAAAGACAAGAGTAGATAGAACATGAAGGAAACCAAATTACCATGACAGAAATGGTTCAATAACATGAAGTGATGCCCAAAAATGGTAGAGTCTCCCATCCAGAGTGTAATAGCGCATGAGAGCCATAGCCATATCTTCCTAAATGGGTTTAATGGAGGTCCTGTCATAGCCCCCACACGATAGCTGCACAATTTTGGCCTTCTCCTTATCCAGCAAGAAATTCATCCTAGCTGATGCAGACATAGCCTTTTCCTTGTAAAACTTCCTTCCTTGCATTGAAAGACCAGTGACTTCCATGATGAACTCTTCATTAACAGTGACGTCAACCCCCAAAATTCTTAGGACATAGTTGTGCCAAGTATCCAAAAACTCCCATGAAGTCTTAGGATCAAAGCCATGGAGTTTTTCCATAAAAGGGGTGACCCCCCTTTCTCAAAAATCTTCCACACCTCACCATTGGCCTTAATTTGATCACATGACATGGGCTCAATTCTACACCTCTCAGCCCCCATACTTGAAAGCAAATACCAATGCAAAGAATTGTTAAAGGATAATCCACAAGAATGAGGAATAAAAAATGCCAGGAGGAAAATAACACCCAAAAAGCATGCAACACTGACATTCTATGTGCTAGTATTCATTAAGGCCAAATCCCTCGTGAGATCATAGCTCGCATTCCCACAATTATCAAGGCAAATGATGCCACTCAAAAGTCTAATCAATATAAGGAGGCAATTATGAAGCCATACTCCAAGTACATTACTTCCTAATCCAACCCCCTTCCATAAGAAGCATGTGAAGAATTATCATTATTAAGCAGAGATATAAGATCAATGGGAAAGTGGTCATTAGAGTTCCAAGACCTAGTTTCAAAGAAACCCCCACATTTTCCAATAAATCAACAACACCATTGGCCTCACGATAAACATGAGGAATGTAAACATTCTCAAAAGAATTTAAAATTACAATTGAGTCTTCGATTAGCCTTTCAATAGATCAGGAGGGAGAGTTTACCTTTTTTCAGGTAGTTAATGATATTCAAAGAGTCCCCTTCTAGCCATACTTTAGTAACCCCCCCATCTTTAGCCAATTTTAACCCATGATAGGAAACAACAATCTTCCAATGTTAATACAAGATTTGAATTATAATAATAATCTAAGTTTCTTTTTTTTTTTGGAAAAGAGTACAATTCATATAAAGAGTCTAATATAAAAGTTTATTAAACATATTGTGAGGTAATAAAAAAACTTTGCATAATGTTGAAAAAGAAACCACTAAATAAAACAAAATCTAAAATAACATGCATACTTGGATATGAGTTTTTCCACAATATTATACTTGATATAAGTCTTTTAATATGAAGTCTTACCAATTTTAAGCATTATCTATTCTCTATATAGAACCAATGTCAATACTATAAAATAATAATCTAGGAGTTATATATTTTAAATCTTATTGATGGAGCCTCTTCTACGTAATTGTTATGGTTAGAAAAAAATCTACATTTGTGAGATCATGAAATTAGGGCATTGTTGTGATTGCCATTTATATAGAATTTAGTTCAAGACTAGTCTTACTACAATTTCTCTTCTAGTAGTGATGTTTAGTTTTTATTCATAATATTTGAGTTAGATTGGAAGGGTTTGTTATCAACAAAGTGTTCCCAAATTTTCATAATGGGTTGTACACCATAAAGGCTCATTTCTTTTGTATGATGGAGAAGTTTATATGTTCTTTTCATGTAGAAGCTATTAAAATAACATATATTTATTTTTGTAGTTTTGGTACTTAGAATTTGTATCAAAGAAGTGTGATGGTGTCAAATAAATTGGATCTAAAACCTTAATCAATATTGATAGTTCATTAGTTTAAAGTCATGTATTTTGTAGATGAAAATTATTATTTTTAATGTTAATCTTCGGCTCTAGGAAAATTCACCGTCAACAATTTACTGACAGAAAATTCACCGTCAACAATTCACTGCCACCAGCAATTCACCTCCGTGGAAAATTAATCGCCAAAAATTCATGCAATTAATTTTTCACACGGTAAATTGTCATGGCAGTGAATTTTCCCGCGGTGAATTGTTGACGATGAATTTTCCATCGATGAATTGCTGGCATTGAATTTGTCGTATACCTTAATTTTCTTCCAAAGAGTTAATTGTAAGTGACTAAAAGGTATACTAAAATTTTAAAACATAAAAAAATGAATGCATTTAATTTTTAACAACTCTTTCATCTACCAAGAAATGGTTTAATAAAAATGAACACATTTTCATTTGTCATACTTGATCTTATTTGAATGCCAAATTAAAAAATATACTTAAATACAACATATCAAAAATTAAGAATTATTTGTTTAAGAATTATTTTATGTAAACAAAATAACATAATAATAAGGAGTTTTTTTAATGGATTATTTTATAGTTTTAGGTTTTTTTAATAATATTTACATGCCATTTTTCAATAAAAGAAGGCATGGAGGAGTTGGCATAGTTCAAATAAAATTTTCACCAAGTATTAATATCACATCTATTCAATTGAATTTTGACATGACCAATTTGCCTTGACATGTTTTGTATATAATTTTCAAGTATAAGATATAATAATTGTCATTTTTGTACATTTGATTTCTTAGTTCTTGATAGTGAGATTTAAAATATAAATTGAATTAATTGTATTTATCTAAATAATATAATATATGATAATTAATATTGTTTGATTTGTATTTTTATTATTAGGTCTTATTTTTAGTATACACAAGTATGTAGATATGCATGTACATATAAATAATAAGATATTTTAAAATATGCAATGTGGGGGTTTGGGGATGAGAAGAATTTCTATGCTAAGCAAATCTTTAACGACTAAAATTGGTTGGAATCTTTTGGAAGGCTCCAAAGACTAGGTAATTTTTTTTCAAGCTAAGTACTTAAGGAACAAGAATCTTGGCTATTTTCTCTCACAATCGGACCTGCCTCCTGGTTCAACCTTATGGAACCATTTTGTGAGGTTGAGGAATGTGCTAAAGATGGGGGCAAGGAAGAGAATAGGGAATGGGAATAATACTAATTTTTGGAAGGGTCCTTGGATAGAGAATTCCACTTTGTTAGCCTATGATGACTTGAATCCTCTCAAGCTTAGCTTAAACCAGATTTGTGGCAAAAAGGTGTGTGATTATATAAATTGGGATAGGGAGGAACCCAAATGGAAGGAGTTCGACACTTTATTAAGGAGAAATAATCAGAGAGGTCAAAGACAGGTGAATTGGGATCCAATCCTCATCAATCTGCATAATTTGATAGGGGAGGCTAAGTGGTTCGATAGAGAAAGGGATGATGAGTGGCTCTAGAAAAGCAACTCTTCTGGCTATTTCTCAGTCAAAAAGACCTATGAAGATCTGGTGAGGGCCTAGGTTGTTGTTCCTGATCACTTATGGGATAGGGTGTGGCTAAAGAATCTTGTTCCAAAAATTAATTATTTTTGGTGGACTGTTGCCTATGGAAAAATTCTCACCATTGACAACTTGGTTAAGAGAGGCTTCTAGCTGGTAAACATGTGTTCACTCTGTAAGCAGGAAGAGGAGTCGATAATTCATATTTTCTTTCAATTCCATTATGCGAGGGAAGTGTGGTCTTGCTTTCTGCAGTTGTTGTCTTCTGATTAGGTGTTTCCCAATTCTATGAAGCTATTTATTGAAGGTTGGTCAAATTGTCGTTTTTCACATAATGTTAGTGTGGACCTGTGGAATCAAGTTCCTCCTTTTGTTACTTGGGGTTAATGGAAGGAGAGGACTAATAGAATTTTTAGAGATGTGGAGAGAAGCAGCTAGGAGGTAAGTTAGATAATTAAAATCCAAACTAAGGAAAACATTGAGGATGGAAGATACAACTTCTCCAACACCTAGCCAAATTATAAAGAAATGAGGATAAAAAAAAATTGGGGAATAAAGAGGGACTTAACCAATCTTAATTGGTCAAAGATGCTTAAAAAAATGGGTACTATTTGGAGTCCTCCACTAAAATATTGGGTTAAGTGTGATTTTGATGGGTGCTCAAAAGGCAACTCGGGACAAGCTGGGGTTGGAGGTATGGTAAGAAATCATAAAGGTGATTGTATTATGGGTTTTGGAGTGAATTTGGGTGTCTTCTCTAACAACAAAGCCGAAGCAAAGGCCACTCTAGGAGGTTTGAATTTTATAAAGGAACTGGGGTACAAAAATGTTATCATTGAAGGGTACTCTAAGCTAATTGTGGACATCCTAAATGAAGAAACTGCTCCTCGGTGGGAAATAAAAAAATATAATAGACAAATGCAAAGTTATTAATTTTTTTTAAATATTTGTCGAGTTCAACATGTGTATAGGGAAGGGAACAAAGTTGTCGATTGTGGGGCCAATGTGGTGCTGAGCTGCAGGGGATGGACACGTTGGACCAATGGAAACATGTCGTCCTCTTTAAGAGATGTTATTCTTAATGAAAATTTTGAAAATGAATATCACATGCAAAATTGATAGGTTAGTTGTATGCAGGATTAATGAGTACCAAGTGGTGCCATCGAGCTTTCTGTGTAATGATGGCATATGGAGTACGAGATGGTATAGGAGGATCTTGGAAGGAGAAATTTTTATTAATTTCCCTTTAAATATGATGATCAATAATCGCATGAAGTTATTGGATTTGATAAAGGTTGTCATTTCTATGCATGTCGAAAAGTCCTCTATCAATGATCCCTATATTTCTATAGTGGGGAAAGGAATGAATTTAATTAAGGATGTAAATGATTACAAGTTTAATGATGATTTTTTGGTTCTAGGAAATGTGAAGTTGGCTTTCTTAATAAGAAAATTCTCAAATTGTCATTCTACATTTGAGTGTTGGTTACATTTAGGGAAGAAAGGAGATTGTGGGGGTGAGTATGAAGAAAAGCTCGACGCAACATAAGAATCTACAGAGGAGTAAAATGGGCAGACCAAGGAAAAGAACAGAGCTGCCAAACTACCAAGCCCTCAAACAAAAAGTGGACCTATGGAGGATGTTTGAGAATGCGGGTTCTTCCAATCTCTCAAAGGATACAATGAGAGTTTAATGGAAAAATTCACCAACTCCTGGAGGAAAGGCAGTGCCACTATAGGCGCTATGAAGTTCTAGGTCACCACTTGTTTCATTGTTGAAGCTATGGGTTTGCAGAATTTTGGGCTAAAAGTTGCTAAAAAAAGTGGATCGAACTACCAAAGGTTTGTTGCTAAATTTCTTCATGAAGGTGAAAATCTCAAGTGATTCCAAAATGGGTATGCCAGACTCAAACTCCCTCCTCCTTTTTCTCTTGTGAGTATGTTTGTTATGCGTTATTTTACTCTTAAGGGTAGGTACATGTCGGTTCATGTGTATCACTTCTCTCTGTTAAACCATATTAGGCATGGGGAGCATATCAATTTTCCATTTTACCTATTGTCCTCCCTGCAACTTAACATTGAAAAAGGAGCTAGCCCTCCCCTCCACCATGGTCTTATGCTCACTTTGTATAAATATGCCCTGGCCTTGAATCCTCTTGGAAATCCTTTAAATGCTAGGAATGAGAACCCTGACCGGTTTGATGAGGAAAATGTGCAATAGTCAGAGGAGGAAAACCCTATTGCTGATGAACTCCCGGTTGAAGAACAAATTCCCTTCCACCCTCCTGAAATTGCTGCTAGGCATGTGCTAATCCCTGGTAAAAGCAACTCCTCTATGGCTAATGTGTCTAATCCTTCTACCCCTCTATGGCAGAAGAGTGAGGATTTGAGAAGCTTTGAATTATAGCTCATTAGAGCAACACCTGAAAAGAGGAAACACTCTCCTTTGCTATTGGAACCCTCGAAAGTTAAGAAACCTAGACATGACATTAATCCTAGAGATGTAATTCATATCTCTAAGGAAGGGAACCAAATGGAGGAGGCAAAATAAATTTTACGAGGGCAAGGGAGTGGTGGTAGTGGAGGAAGAAGTTTGGCTCATCTGGCAAAGGTGGCCTTGAAAGAGAAAAAGGGAAAACAAAAATTGTCTGTGAATGAGCAAGAGGACCTGGGGTATGAAAATTTCAAAGCTCAGGAAGAGGAAGAATTTGAAGACTTGGAATTTGAGGACACTGCCTATGAGATGGGGGAGGATGGTTTGGAGGAGGAAAAAGATGAGGAAGAGGAGGAGCAAGTGGAGCCTTCTGAGGATAAATTTGAGGTCGGGAATGAGCAGGATGTTGGGTTCTCTGGAATGGAGAACAAAGCTGAGGATATTAGTAATGGGTTTTTAAAAAGAAAACTAAGTTTCTTGCAGGTATAGTTTGAAGACATGGAGAAGGTG